>JAVCKT010028924.1:0-36283 GCA_032273925.1 Rhynchotus rufescens
GGCCCCGGGGGGGCGGCCGCCGCCGCGGCTCCCGGCGCCGCGGCCCTAGCGCGGCCGGGCGCGGAGGGACCGAGCCCCGCACCCAGCGCCGCTTCCCCTCCGCGGCTTGGTGCTCCCCGCAACTTGCACCGGCGGGCACGTTGTTGTTATTAAAACTTTGCAACTTCAAGGCACTTTTTTTTTTTTTTGAATGTTTTTCTTTCCCTCCGGGATTTCTTTCATGCGCTGTCCCGAAGCCGTGTGCCAAGGTAAGACGGGCACGGGTGAGTGTGTGTTGGGGGGCTCAGCTTGCTGCTACCGGCACCGTGACGTTTGCAGCGTCGGGACAAAAAGTTTTGTCGGGTGACGGGGTTTGCTGGGTGTTCTTGGTGGCTGGTAACTCTACGGGGCTCCCGTGAGCGGAGAACCAGGAGGGATTCCCCCTGCTGCCCTTCCCTCCCTGGTGCTTCTGATGCTTGCAGTCCAATTCAATCGATGGGGAATACAAAACCCCCAAGTCTGTAGGATTTTGGCAGGACCCTGTGTATAGAAGCTCCGGCAAACTCAACTTTCTGCTCGCTGAGTCCAGCTGCTGAAGAAGTAACAAGTTAAGCGGGATAGCTACTGTGTTGGGCCAAATTCTGGCCAGAGCCCGGTCTGATTTCTCGCGGTATCTGATTTCAGCAGCTTGTGCCTGACACTCGTTCGCATGAACTGCCTGCAAATTAGGTCATTACTCACCGAGGCTGATTCAAAGTGTGTTCAAGTCCGGGAGAGTATTTCCCTTGGCTGTAAGGAATGTTTTGGGGTTTGGATGGTTCAGTTCTTATGGATTTGAGCAGCTGGGGGAACTCGGTGCAGACTTGCTCCTGTGTTTACAGGATGTGGCTGGAGGGGTGCTGCTGGATGCCATGTTCGGCTCCACCACCGCGCTTTTGCTTTACACCTTGGCCTTTAACAGATGAGCTCTTCCCAAATCCTGTAATTAATCCCTTGTATAACACCCTGCCCCTCCCTGTAAGTTGCTCCTAGGACAAGGAGCAGCGCTTTTCTTGTGGCACTGACTGCCTGCCAAATCCCCTTGGTTTGGGAAGAAGGCACCAGCCTTGTTTTAACCCTACAATACAGAAATGGTGCATGGAGGTTGTGGGTTACTGAAGTGGCGCCTAGGGAATTGGTCCAAACTTGCTGTAACTGTTTGAATTCAGTATTTATGGGCAGCCAGTCACTTCTGGCATGATGTCAGGGCTGAGCAGGGGAGCTAAAAGTCAGTGTGCCAAAACGGGCTTGCCCTGCCCTGGGGCTGGAGACCAGCAGCTGAAATGGTCACTCCTGCTCATATGCAGAGGGCCCCGGAGCAGCTTCTGCTCCCCACTGAGGCAAAAGACTTGGTACAGGCCGGGAATGCCCCGTGTCTGCTGCCCCAGCTTGTTTCTTTATCTGTGTGTGCAGGTGCAATTAGTTCATTTAATTTGTGGTGGTTAAGGCAAGAGTGAGCGACTGCATGGGCTGAGATGGGACTCGAGGCGCTCTCCGTGGGGCCCGTGCAAGGAGGAACGGGAGGTGTCATGTTCTGCATCCATGGGGAAGGTCTGGCCGCCCGGGTGACGTGGGAGAAGCGGGCGCACGTGCAGAGGGCAGAGCGGGCGCACGTAGGCGTGTGAACGGCAGAGGCGCCGGAGCTCTGCCGGCTCCGGGGAGCCGTGGGGGGATTGCCAACCACCGGAGAGTTGGTGCTGCCAGGTACTGCCAGGTACTGCCAGTCACGGGTGCAACAAGCTGATGTTCCATCTGGTTGCAGCGTTGCCCTTGCTTCACCTCGGCTTCAGGTGGAGATGCTCCCTCCTGCTCCCACCTCTGGCCGCCCGAGGTGCAACTGTGCTCAACCATCCTATTCTGTGGGGTTTCATTTCTTCCACTAAACAGGGGTCCTGGGAAATGGCAGCTCATGCTGGAAGAAGCTTCATTGGAAGATCTCCTTGGTTCTTGGGGTGATCATCTTCAGCACTCTTGGCTGTAGTCTCTGAAACGCTGGGGATCTGAGCAGCAGCTGAAAACCACTGAGCTAATTGCAGCAGCCTGGTTACACCTGGAGCGGTTCTTTCTCCTTGTGTTCAGTCATTTGCTTTGCCGGTGGGTCTCACAAAAAGCTCTTGAGACCTTAGAGGCTGTTTTGAATTTTTTTTTTCTTCCAGTATTATTAGGTAATTTAATCAAATTACTGAGTCTCTGAGTCTGCCATAAATGATGCAGATTAAAAAAGAGAAGGGGAGAGTAAAACATTGAAGGTAGCTTAATGGGGGGGGGGGTGGTGTTTTTTTTTTTTTTTTTTTTTTTTTCTCCCTGCTTGTTCCTGTGTTTTTGAGCACTTATTGTGGAACAGTGGCTTGGCACCTCCTGAGACTTGGTCCTCAGGAGCTGGGACTGCTCTTTGAGATGGGGCCTGCTTGACTCCTGATTTTAGTGGGAATTCATTTTGGAGATGTGATACATTGTTTGATCTGAAAGGATCAGAAAATGCACGTAGGTGTGAATGGTGAGAGCTAACATGCATTTGTTAGCATTTCCCCTTAATTCTCCATTAAATTATGGACTTGGTATAGTTTTCTTCTACAGTATGCAATGTGTAAAACTCTTAAAATTTGCCAGGGGGACATTGAGGGACTTTGTGGAGGGACGTTTTACAAATGTTGTGGAGTGTTTCAGTGCTCAACAGCGTTGCCTTAGCTTGATAATTACAGGCAGCAATGCGTGTTGGACATCCACAGCCTCTGTGACAAACCTTGCCTTTGCCTGGGCAGTGGCTTTCATAGGGCATCAAAACTAGCATTCAGCTGCACATCACACAACACAAAATGGATTTTTGAGCTGTGTAGGAGTGTGGTGACACCAGCAGCCTGTCTCTCTCCAGTCCATAGGCCATCATCACAAGTTCATTAGAAATGAAAAACTGCTGAGTGGTGGTGGAGCTTTTAATGCAGTTGTTTCAAAAGGCAAGTATCCAAGTATCTTCCAAGAAACAGCTTGAGTGATGTAGGTTGAGCTCCAGGAGTTTCATGCTGCTCTGATGTTATCATCTGTAGTTTCTCTGCTCTTCTCTGAAAAGAGGGTCTTCCTGCATCTGCATATAGTCGTCTTTGACCACAGGATCTTCCTGGTACTGAGCTGCCTGCTGCTTACCCTGCTTCAGCTGAGTCAAATTAAAGCAAACCACCACTGCTTTCAACTTGCTTGAGGTCTCAGCAAGCACTTTTTCTCCAAACATCCTCTGTGTGTGTATGTGTCCATCGTCACTTCCTCAGTCCCAGCCCAACCCCAGAGGCCTCCTCTAGCCTCAGGACCAAGCTCTGGTCTTTGTATCTGAACATACCAGTGTGTCCCTTCTAGCTGAGTGTTTTTTGTAGGTGGGCTGTGGTGTATCCCGTGGTGCCTGCTGGGAGATCCAGCTGTCCAGAGCCAAAGTATTCCTCAAAATCTGGTCTATTCATTGTGTATTTGCCTAACTCTGGAGCCAAGGCCCCAAATTCTGTCTAAACAGCTGATAAGTTTTGCAAGTACTCAAAGTGCTTGCATGACACTTCCTGAATCCATCAGCAAGTGACCAAATGTGTCCAAGTGGGTTAACTCCAGGAGACCTCACCTGAGGTCCTGAAGCATCCACAGTTACCTGGGATGAGGTACAGTCACCCACAGTCACCTGTGAGTGAGTCGGGTTCAGCTGCTCTTTTGTGGCCTTTTCCACCTTGAAAATAGAGCTCAGCTTTTTGTGTGTCTGTGACATAGGGCTTCCCAGAGGACTGGCAGGCAGTGAAAGGGCAGATGCTCCCGGCAAAAAAGAAGACCCTGTTAGTTTCTGTATTTTAATAGCAGTAGTTTTAGGCAACTAAAACTCATTAGCATTAGGACCAATGCACTAATGAGCATTAGGACCAAAAAACACTAGAAACAGCTTCTGTTCCTCTTTCAAAGTGATTTTGGAAAAACGAATAATGTGCTTGCTGAAAAATGCAGCAAGCAGAGATAGAAATATCTTAATTAGGAAAAGAGCACATCTTTGAAGGTGAACATGGAGGGACAGAAGAAACACCAGCAGGAAGCAGAGTGGCTTCTTGCTCCCTCGAGGAGCATTTCGTGTTAGAAAGGCTCCATCAGCAGCATCTCCTAGAGATGCTGAAGACCACGCAGCCTGGCTGGAAAGCACTGCAGAGCACTTCCAAAACCACCTCTCATCTTTGTGCCTGCCCAACGTGCAATGGGTGGCAGGTCCCTTCTCGTAAGCGTTGATGTTACGCAGGTGCACGCCAGGATCCAAGCCTGCCAAAGCGCCCTGGCATGGTGCTGAGCACCGTGGTGAAATACTTGTGAGTGAAAGCCACAGCCAGACGTTGCCAAAGGTTTGGTGTGGTAACTGCTTATCCACAGTCATTTCTAGGCTGTGTGGCTTCTGGTCCGATGTGTTGGAGTGGTTTTGCACTGGCTCCCGCTTGCATCTCTGCAGGGACAGCAGCACACGTGGGATTTCCAGTAGGATCCTACCCAGCAGTGGCCAGGGAGTTTACTTTACATGGTGTAAGTCCTGCCCAAACAATTTCTTCCTGTTATTACTCCTCCAGGCCTCACCGATAAGAGGCTTTCGCAGGGCCACTGGCTTCTCCAGGGCCAGTGACAGCTTTGCAGTTCCCAGGATAACCTTCTACCACCCTATTTAGCCCTTAAACTTCCCCCAGTGGGAGCCAACTGGAACCTGCTTTCTTGTAGAGTCTCCCAAAGGCTTGGTCTCCTTCAAGCAGCGTGTCCCATTGAGTTGCTGAAGAGATGTTGGAAGCTAAAGACTTTGGCCTTGGAGGTCATCAGGGCACGAAGAGGTATCAGAATGGCCGCAAATCAAGTGTCTGGTGGACGCTGGGCCTTGGTAACCCTGAATGAGGTCCCAGGGAGCTGATGCCAGGGTTCCTGGCCACCTCAGATGGGGTTGGGGGAGAGGCGCGAGTCCTTCTGCAGCTGAAGCTCAGTCCTTCAGTGTTTCTTGTTGCCAGTTTTGTCTTCTGCCGCTGAACAGGCCCCATGTGATGTCCTCGTTGCAGATGTGCCTGAATGCTGGGCTGCTGGTTTATTTTTTAATTATTTATTTTTTAATAACTTTTAAATTATTATTAACTTATGATCAGTCCCACAAGTGTGTGGGATCCTTGCACTGTGTGTATCCCTTGTGCTCCTCGCAAGGTCAGACACGTTCTTTTCCTGCATGTTTAGCTCTTCTGGTAGAATTAGGGAAATTAGCGCTGGGAAGCTCTGCAGCCTGGAGGTGTATTTGCATGCTCCGATGTACTTACCTCCTACTTGGTGGGAACTGGAGCTACTTCTGCCAGAGACCAGCAGGTCCCTATTGACCATTTCGACTTCTGTCTTCTGTGAGAGCAGAGCAGATGATAAGGTGTGAGGTGTCCAGAGAACAATAAGCACTGCTAAATTTGCTTTAATCCTGGTTGCATCTTCCACCTCTTTCAATGTGCACACAGCTGTGTGTTGGTGGGAGGAGCAAGGCATGGGCATGGAGATGATGAGCAGCAAAGAGCGAGGCTGCTTTCATTAGTGGCTTTGCTGATTGTATTGCCTTCAACTGCCTGTGAAACCACAGCATCAGCTTGGGCAGCTTCATCAGCCCTGTTTTGTTTCCCTGGGTGAGATGCTGCCATATTTGGCTTTCCAAAACTGCTTAGGAAGGTTTTAAGGCCAAGCCTTAAATATTTTTAATGTCAATGCAGACAGATGTTGAAAACACTTCTGCTTGTTTTTTCTCAATCCTTTTGAGTGAATGGACTAAAACTAAACTGGAGCCAAATGGGAGGAGCATGGAAGTCCTCGGATACTCTGTCCCCAGGTGACCTTTCTGCCCGGTCTGAGACTACCCTCTCTGGTGCTTGTAGACAGGCAGCTGCAGAAGGCTCCTCCAGCACCACAGGTGCCTCTTTGCCTTTAACTCCTCGTGGCTGGATGTCTCTGGTTTGCAGTTCTGCATTGTTGCAACAAATTAAGGCAACAGTCTTTAATAAACTTTCATGAAGGTAAGTTGAGTTTGCTAGAAATATTTGTATAAAGTGAAGGCCAAACAGTGCATTTCAAGGTATAAGTCAGTCTGTATTTGGAAAAAATGGAAGCAATTTTCTCTCAGACAAAAATTATTGCATAGTTACTCATCACTGAAATTCCTATCTCTTCCTCTGAAGCACCTACTGTTGTCCAAATCAAAACAGATCCGCTCTGTTGTGGTTCTGCCCAGTGATGTAACACTTGCTGTTACCTATTTAGGTAGGTGAGTCCATGTTTGAAAATGTAAGAGGGAAATCTGATTTTTTTTTTCTTTTGTTGTTGTTGTTGTTTTAATGCAGAAGATGCAGTGTGCCTGCTGTGATGGTCAGGACGTGGCCACCTAGGAGCTGTGGTTAGCCCTCTCAGAGAGGTGACGGGCAGTGAATGTTTCCCAAGATGTGCGCATGAATTTCTAGAGGAGTAGCAAGCTGGGACAAGCTCTTCACAAAGATTCCAGGGAGGAAAAGTACTTTGAAGCCTGGTGTCAGTCTGGTGGTGGTAACAAACGGGCTATGACCTCATGCTGCTTGACCTGCCATTTCCAGAGGGTGCGGGCAGATCATGGTCCCAGTGGGATAAGTTGAGGGCTGGGTGTGATCTGGAGACGATGCAGCCGCCTTCTGTAGTGATGGGTCAGAGCTTCACATTCCGCACATGACCTGGGCGGCTGAGGGGTGTTGGACCCAACCGCCCAGCCCGTGTGGACCTCCCCTCTCGCCCAACTTCTAATATTTGCGTTTCGAAAGAGCAGCCTGTGTGAGAAAGGGATGCTCTGCCCTGACAGAAGCAATTCAAAGCATGCCACAAACAAATGCTCCAAAACCAGATCTGGTTGCGGTTGCCTCCCTTTGCCCTTTCATTGCTGTTGACTTGGGGGCGTAGGAAGCAGGAGGCTGTGATGGGATGAGTGGCTTTTCCCCCATTGGGGGAAAGTTTTATGCTGCCTTCTTCCAGGGTTCAAAACAAACCACATGTGGGCGTAAGCCTTTGGCATGAGGATCAGAAGGGCTGTGTTTAATTGGGGTTGCAGGTGCTTCCCCATGTTTCCCACCTCAGGCCCTTGAGCTTGGCCAGGGCGCGTTGCTGCATCCGTGCCATCACGCGGCTGCCGTGGGTACCGACGCCTGGGTGTGCACCAGGACAGCTCTGAGCCATGGCGATGGAAGGGTGGCAGGAGATTACCATGGTTGTGCTGACGACGTTGGCTTTCTCGATTTTCTTGCTGCAGGTGGTTGTGAAATTGGGGCTGGTCTGGGAGCACCCATGTGCATGTGGAGCTCTTATGCCTTCGGTGGGACCTGTCGCTTTTGTTTGTGTGCGGTTCCCAAAATTAAGGTTAAAACCTGGCACCTGCTGGATGTGAAGATACCTCCAGGCTTTGGGAACCAAACTTTGCCTCCGATCCCTGCTGGAGATCTCCATGCTATGAAGTGTATCTCTTGTTGCCTGTGTGGGGCAGAAAGTGTCCTTTTTCCCATGCCACTAAGGTGAAGGATGCATCACCACTGTTGTGGGAAGGTGCACCTGGGCCCGCTAACCCCGTGGGAAATAATTATCATCTTTATCCTGATGTCAGCACAGTCATTTCGTAGTCTGTGTTGTTATATTGCTGAACTAGTTGAGTGTGACCAGAGCTGAGTGTTGAGTTCCTCTTCTTAGGTAGAATGGATGGGAAGGATAGACCCCTTTAATGGATTTTTATTTTGAGAGTGATGTGTGTGTGTGTGTTAGAGCCAGTTCCTTTCAGGCTACAGGAAGGAAAAGCATCACGATGGCACGTCGCAAGCATTAAACGCACAGGCTGTGAGCCCTGGTGTTTTTTGCCTTAACAATGAGCAAGACCTTCAGCCTCTGGCACTCCGGTAGCAACTGGAAACTTGGCAGGTTTTGGGAAGAGCCGCGAGCGCCTGGCAGAGCGGATGACCTGGAGCCGGGCCTGCCCTGCGTGCCCGCACAGGCAGGTGGGGAGCCCAGGGGAGTCGCCCCAACGCTGGCGCTGGCCAAGCAGGATTTGAGCCTTATCGTGCGCCTTGGCGGGCGTGTGCCAGCAGAAACCTCTCCCCAGTTTCCCAAGCAGTAGGTGTGTTGCTGTGGGCGCGAGGCTGACGCACAGCCCTGCTCGTCAGCAGCCGTCATTCTTGGGCGGACGCTGTGCCCTCATGGGAATTGTGATTGGAGTATTGAGCATAAGAGGAACTTCAGTTTTTACCGTGCAAAAGGGCCCCTTAAACTAGAGCCGTTGTTCTGTAGGGTGATGGGAGAGCAGAAGTCGGTTTGCCCAGGGTATGGGGCAGATGCGGTGTGGTGCTCTGGGGATGGAAGGGAAAACCTTGGCCGTGTCCATGCCAAAGTGTAGGGTGTCAGGATCCCTCGGATACGGAGACCAACCGGGGAGACTGACAGCGTGGGAAGGCAGAGGCAGCTGTCCGTGGCTCTGGTCGGAGCAGCTGGGAGTGCACGGAAGGGCCCCGGACAGCACAGGGATGAAAAAGCATCCGCTGGTGATGCTAATCGGCTGTGATGTTGTTTCTCTATGCTCAGACGTGGCTCCTGCTGCCGTGGCCCAGCCGAGCACGGCCGGCACGAGCGGGGCTGCGTAAGCGATATGAGCTGACGGGCTGCTTTTGCAGGCAAAAGCCCCGTTTGCAAGAAAGTGCAGCTGTCCGTGTGGGATCTGCCCTTGGGGCTGTGCGGGAAGCCACGAAGCTGCTCATTAGCTCGGTGTCAGCTCTGCGTTGGCACAGCGGGCGGGCGTGAAAGAGCAGCAGTTCTTTGAGGAATAGTGCCCGTGCAGTGACCATGAGCTGCACAAGGTCACCCAGCTTCACGAGCACAGGAGAACACCTAGGCCCACAACGTCACCGCCAAAACCAGACACTTGTGAAAATGGCTGCCAAGAGTTACCATGGCGTTGCGGGCACCAGGGTGTGATGATGCTGGATGTGAATGTGGATTTTCGAGGAGGTGTTGAAGCAAGTGGGCAAGTCATTCCATCTTGGGTAGGGGTGTGAGGCAAGAGGAGGATGCCTGTAAGTCTAGGAGGGACCTCAAGGCTTCTGTGGAGTTGAGAGAGATGTGGGAACTTCTGCCCTCGTGACCTCAAAGTGAATATCAGATTAGATGTCACAGTCTAAGTTCAAAAGCTCACTGTGGTCCTCAGGTGGAAGGAGCCAGTTGCAGAGGGCAGGGGCCCAGCAGTGATGATGATCCTCAGGAAACACGGGATCGTGTTTTTCATGTGTCTGAAGAAAATTTTGTGCAAGAGCAGCCAGCTCTTTCTGGCTGCCCTGCCTGAGTGTGGTAGTGCCAAATGCCCAGCATGCAAGCTGTTACTCTGGACAAGTTTGGGATCAACTCAGGTGTCAGCTGCAGAAAAGCTGGGAGCAGGCACCCATCCTAGGTCAATGCCTTCCAGTTCTTTTCTCACATCTGGAGATGCTTTTGGTCTGTTTGCTGAGGAAACCTACAGGAAGTGATAGTTCCCAGGAGCATGGAAGCTCCTGGTTAATTTGTTAATGGTAGCAGTGGGTGATAAACTTTGTCAAAGCAATGTTAGATGCATTGTGATTCACCTGATAGCCTTGGAGCAGGGTGGCGTGGTGATGAAGGAGTTGGTGGGGAGGAGTTTTGCCAGTGTGGCTCCTGATGGGTCTGTGTACTCCCAATGCGGTGCTGTCTTTGGTTTGATGGGTAGATGGTGGCATCCTGCCCATGAAACTGGTTCTTCTGTTCAAGGCGCTATTAAGAAAAGAGGGATGTGGCTGGGAAAATCTAGGGGAAATCCCAACCTAAAAAGAATAAGTCACTTGAATAAGTCACTTCTGCAAGAAGAAATAGGACTTGGAGGGGACAGCAAGAAACATGCTTGATGCTCTTAAATATCACGAGGGTGGTGTGATGGAGCTGCTACGTAACACACCGAGAGGATTCTTGCAAATGCCTGGGTGAGGGCAGTTGCTGCAAGCCCCAGCAATCTCTGTTTGAGAACTTGGGGCCAACCTTAGTACCCAGCACTCTGTTCTCCATTGGAGCTTAGTGTGCCGAACTACTGTGGTGCGAAAGTGTGGACTGCAAGCACTGTAGCTGTGGCAGTGCCTTGGCAAACGGGACCCTCCACACCTTGTTGCGATGCTGAAGGCTCTTCTTCCAGTAGTAATTCCGTGTCAGAGAGGAAATATAAATAAACTCCATAAACAAAAGGAGCAAGGAAAAAATAATTCTTTCAAACCTTTTAGCAGGAACAATAGGGTAGGATATACGCTCCCCAGGGACGGCTCATGGCTCGAGCTGATAGGAGCTCAGAGGCTGCCTTGTGCTGCTCTGCAAAGAGCACAAACCTTTGCTCAACACAAGGTTATTTATAGCAGAGGTTATGGCAGAAGCATGTGTGACCCATAGGCTAGGGGAAGAGTTTTCCTGTGCTGTCTTTGGGATACAATAGACAATTATTTAGACACTATCTTTGTCTTCAGTTATAAACAATTAAAGACTGGTTGCTGATTTGGGCTCTTAGTGAAGACTGCAGATGGCTGGACATTTTGGCTTTAAGACTTTTGGAAAAATGAGTTTAAGGGCCTCTCTGCAGATGGCTATCACAGATGTAAAGTTCCTAAGGAATCTCTGCTTGCCTCTGAGGAGAGGCTGTGGCCCAGGGTAGACCTCTGAGTTGGTGGGTGCCTGGGCAGTTGTCTGCCCCTGGTTTCCTGTGCTGACACTGGGGAGATGAACAAAGTCTTTGCCACAAGATTTTAGGGCTTAATGGGCAAAGAGCTGCCAAGCACAATGTGGGGCCAAGTGCAAATAATGAGCATGGCCCAGGACCTCTCTTGGCACCACACCAATCGTGTCCATAGAGCTCTGACTATGGAGCTGCTTATGTCTGAAGTGAGCTGGTCCCACCCTTGGCAGCAAAAAACCCAGTCCAGTTTATCTAACAGATGCAGTTGAACAACTCCGTGTCTCCTGGCTGTAGGCGAAATGGGTTGCCTGGTCTAATTTCATTGTGTTTAGCCATTGCACAGACTTTAAAGCTCCCTGAAATGGGAAGGAAGTAATGTTTAAATTATACATGAGTGAACTGATCTACTCAAACTGGAGTTTGAAGTTCCGTCTTTATGAATACACTGGCGGCGCGATCTGTCTGTGCATCCATCCATCCATCTGCCCAGGGACTATTGAATTAACAGAAACACAAATTCAGTCTTAGTGCTGTAAAAGCTTTGGCTTAAACTAATGAAAACCATGTCGGGCAGATATGTGCTGCTGTAGCTCCAGCTCTGCAGAGTGCAGTTGGCTGTGCATACAGCTTTGGAACACCTGTGCCATATTTTATGGGCAAAACGCTGAAAATTCTGTTGTAACAAATGCTTGGGAACGTAGTGTGCCACGTAGGTGGTGGGAAACGCATGCTATTTGTGCAGCTGGAATTGCTTTCAGTCAGTACAGGAGCTCTTTTTGCCCTTCTAGAGTGGATCCTCCTAATGGGAAGGGTATCGAACGCGAGTGGTGCTGGTGAGTGAACTGGGTTGTGTCAGGACACAGTTTGCTCTGCAGTCGTTTTTCTGATGGTCTGTTGCCATGATCAACGGTGGCATTGCCATAGTGGTGGACGTGTGAGAGGAGTCAAGTCTTCTGGCAGTGGTCATCAGTGATGAACCGTTGCCTTAGGTTGACTTGTGCTGCTGAGTTGTTGCTTGATGCTTGAGTAATTCCTGGCCCCTGCTGATCGCAGTGAGATTCAAGCTGATCTCCTGTCTGTCTGGCCATCTCCTGCTCCTTAGGAGAGATTTTTCACTTCCCATGTATCGTGTTTTGCAGAGCATGTGAAATCATGGTTAAATTCTGTGGTCACTTCCTATGGGCACTTGCTCAGCCCTCCTTGGGGAGCCAGCACCGGAAACTCGGAACAGCGCTTGCTTGGAGGCCTGCAGATCCCTTAAGCACATGTTTCACCTACATCTCTTGCCCTTGTTCCTTCCACCTTCATCTAAAAATTAACTATGTGCATGGGTTGAAGCAGAGAAACAAGGAGTCCATCTTGTCCTGTGGATGTGATGCCGCGTGTCCGGAGGGACTGGACCACCGCAGTGCTTCCCGGCCCGGTGACTGTCTCACGGGGCCCTCCGGGAGTGCCAGGCCGCAGCTCAAGGCTGTTCCCTCAGCGTGGTCCCAGGGAGGCTGCAGCAGTGTCTGCTGAGCCCTAAGCACCAAGCAGAAGTCACGCTTCTCCAGCCGCTTGCTTGACCTAAATACACAGAGGTAGCCATACCCGCTTGAGAGAGAGAATTTCCTGACGCTGTGGAGCCTGACATCTGTTTCCTCCCATTTTTCCCCAGTAGAACATGGCAACGGAAGGACTGGCGGGGTTTTCTTTCCTCTTTTTCTTTTGTATGGCGAGAGGCGCTGTGCTCCGGGGCCGAGTGCGCTCTCCTGGAGCAGACAGGTTTCCCTCAAGGGCTATGGGCTCATTTGTTTGCTATTTTCTCTCCTTCCTGCCTCCCCCCGCAGCGGAGCGGATACGCCGAAGCCCGGGCAGGACTTCCGTAGCTCGGCCGTGCCTAGAGCCGGCTCGGCCGCCTGCCCCGGCCCCACGCCCCCCTTTCCCGGGCAAACAATGGCCAAAGACTCCGGGTTGTTTGTTATTTCATGCTCTGCGGAGGAAGAGCCGCCTGGAAGCGCTTGTCCCTGGGGGCCCCGGCCCGCTGCAGCTCCCGGTGCTGCCTCGCCGGGCGCCGCATCCCAAATGGACGCGCGCTCCGTCCTCGAAAGTTAAGTGAGTTTATTGCTGCCCAGAGGTTAGGGATGTCCTAAGGGCCTCTGAGAGCTGCCGCAAGCCTGAGCAGAGGCAGGGAATCGGCTTGGATGTTGCTTGTGCGAGATGCTTGGGGACATGTGTCTGGACAAGGGATGCAATCGCTGTGCCCCCCTGCACCTGGTAGATAAAGGCACCTCGCTGTTGACCTGGGTGAGTTCCTGCTGCTCTTGTTTTGGTGCTGCTCCTTTAGGCTTTCTGGAACAATGTGTGATCCTCGACGTGTCTGGAGCAGGTGATGGAGAAGGTGAGGGCCGACTTCCTGGTGGCTTTAGCAGGCTATGGTCTCAGTGCACTCTCAAGCAATGCAAATTCGGGACCTGGCCAATGTGCAAGGGCAGAGACTTTTGGGAGTTGATCACAGGGACATGGAGAGGAGGCTGCTCTTGGTGAGTGCCCTCGTGGGACAGCTTGGCAGCTAAAGAAGAAAAGGATGGCTGTGTCAGTGGTGCTGATCAGACCCTGCCTCTGACAGTGTTGCTGAGGTCAGGTTATTAGTGAAGGGTAGAAATTGTTTGCTCAGATATTTTGGTATGGTTGGTCTTCAGAGAAGTGACTCTAGAAAGCTCTTATTGTAACATCTAAGTAGGAATGCTTATTATCTATTGCAATTAAAAATAAAGCTTCAGCCTAATAAAGAAGTTAGCCCCCCAGCCCTCTCCTTTTGTCATGTGTTCCTCATGAATACAACTCCAGCAGATGTTGGGTTTGGTCATCTGTGCCATCCAGCTCCATGCTGCAGATCCATAAATGCTCCCCTTGGTACCCAGACATTGCATCTCTGTGACCTCATGGACTTTGTGGACTGCTTGGATGGGGTCTTGCCTGCTCCTTTGGGAATCTGCTCTGCTGCCAAGACTAACTACTTAATGTAATTTCCTCCTGCTTGGAGGCCTGACACAGAGCTGGTGCAAGGTGAGCTCTGATTTTTGGGTGCTGATGAAACTTGTCACCCGGAAAGAAGTTTCCTGAACTTCTGCTCTGTGTTTTCTTATAATCTCCTATAGGGAGTCATGGTTCAGTTGAATTTTTAAAGCTGACTGTGAGAGTCCCTCGAAATATTTAACCTGGAAACTCTTTTGTGCTTAGCTCTCCAGAAGGAGATTCTGACAGCTAAGCATTATAACATGTCATGTTTTTTGACTTTATAGCAGCAAACATCTCCACTCCTTGCCCAGGTGCTGTTATTATACAAAATATTGCTCTGAAGTTGTTTCCTACCAGCCTTGGAAATGACTGGAATTGCCTAGTTTTAAATTATTATTATTATATTATAATACAATGTTTGGGATCTGTTGACATATCTACCTGGGTCAGGAGACCTTTTATGATTTGTGCTTCTTTGCTAGCCAATCTCGCTGTCCTGGTTTCTTTGGGTATTTCTTTAGGACACCCTTATTCTGCTACAGATGTGGATAACACCTGGAAAATGACTCTGGGAATCTCTGCAGGCTGCCTCAGGAGAACCATGTTGCCCAAGTAAAGCAAGGGTTCCTGCAGGGTCATTTGGGACAAACAGACCTGGATGCTTGGGCCTGATCCAGCGTCCACTAAGTCCCTGAGAAACTATTAAGTTAAGTGGACATTACCTTGCCCTGCAGGGTTATTTCTGCTGTTGTTTCCTTCTGCTAAAGCGCATTTAAGAGTAGCCAGATTGATACCACCTCCGCCTGTCTTGTGTCAAAAATGCCTTGTTGCCAAGGAAATGTTAGGCAATCGTGAATAAGCTACAAAGTGCCTACTGCTTTCTTGAAGATTGGATACTCTGAAAAAAATGTGAGGAATTTGGAGGAGGATTGTGGCCATAGACACATGGGTTTGTGTAACATTACTGGTGCCAATTAGTTGGATTTTGTGCAGTCCTAATTTACCTGTCTACCTCAGTTGCTTGGAAAAGGGGAATTTTGAGAATTAAAGGGTACCCTTTCTGCCTCAAGAAAAACAAAGGGTTGTACTGTTTCATAGTAGCAAATACACCCTGATATTTTGGGACAAATTGATGCACCTCAAGCAACCTTGCAGACCTGAACAAGGACTGGGCCCTACTGACTGACTGTTTCCTATTCAAAAGGGCTGTGATCGGTTCCTGCTTGTCAGCAGGGCCCGTTTTTTGTTATCGTTGCCAAAAAAAACCCAAAAACCCAAAACAAAAAAATGGGGTGGTCTGTGTGTCATAGCTGCAGTGAAAACCAGATGGATGCAGTTTGGATAGAAGCAGGGTGGTAGGATGTTTCTGCAAAGGGTTTCAACCTCACTTGGATGTGTGCTGAGTCTTGAGTGCTGCTGCCATGTGCAGAGGTCTTGGTGAGCTTCAGTCACTGAAAATAGGTGTGAAAACCCTTTCTTGTCCCTAGTCTTACTCTCATGTTCCTCTTGTGGGTGGGATAGGGAATTCAGGTGATTTAACCCTTTTTGGTGCATACTGCATGGGGAGACAGTGAACCCAGGGCCACCCTGAGATGCGTAATGCTGGGAAGGAAGGTTTAGGATCAGGGTGAAGGGGAGTTCAAATGTATTCCCAGAAGGGGCATGGAGGGTGTTCCATCGCTGGTGTGTGATGTACCAATGGTTTTACTCTTGTTCCCTAGGCTGGAACTTGCTTGAGGGGGAATATATGTATTTTGCCTAGGGCTGAGTGATTGCCCTGCAGCCTTTGGTCAGCAGCCCTCTCCCAGCGAGGGATTCCCGTGCTGCTGTCACATATAGAATGGAAAAACCTGGCATGGCTACCATAGATTTTCTGGTATTGAAATATTCTGAAACTGCCTCGGTTCCAGGAAAAGGCTCATCCTGGCTTTCCTTTGAATGCCTGCCCAAGGAGACTGAGCTCAGCAGGAGAGCATTGTTAGTTCTGGCAGATGGGGTTAGCGAAGATGACAGTTACGTGCACGGGGACATTTGACTGTAATTTCCTCTTTCCCTCCCTGTCATGCACTCTGATGTATGTGGAGTCCTAGTGATGTGTAAGACCAAGATGTGATTTATAGTAATCGGTGTATACTTTGTGGTAACTTCATTAATGCAGGAAGTTTATTTGCGGTTACTCAAGCTTCAGTCATTTAAATCAGATTTGAGTGGCTTTGAACTTTATACAGTTTGGGAGCAAAATTTCAGCCTTGTTGAAATCAGTAGCAAAGCCACCATAGCTGTCCTTAGGATGAGATTTGACCTTTAATTTAAAAAGATGTTTCTTATGGGGGGGAAAAAACATCTTTTAATTGCCTGCTTTTTTTTTTTTCCCTTAGGTCTTATGGAGAAAAGCTGAAGACCATGGAGCTGTGACACCTGATATCAGCTAACCAGCCAGAGATATGGAAGTTGGAGAGGGCTGCAAGCAGTCCGGTGCAGAGATAGTGCCAAATGGATACGCAAACCAGGTTTTCCAAGCAAACATGGAGGAAGGCAGCACGGATGCACTGGAGATCTGCGATGATGAGCACTGCACGTCCAGTGGCACAGTCCAGAATGGACAGGAAGAAGGGCCCAGGTATAAGAAAAAGGCGAAGGGCAGCCGGATCTGGAATTTCGTTAGTCGGAGGAAAGGACCCTCCATGAATAACAAAAGACCTCAGTCTATGATCCTGCTTGGAGTTACCACTGAGGCCCCAGAAGAAAAAAAAACCACCTTCATGGACAGGGTGAGGTCCTTGAGAAAGCTACGGACCTCCAGCATGTCTAAGAATGTAGAGCTGAGAGCCTCCAAGGTTCAGGTTGCTTGTGCCTCCGAGGAGGACCATCATGGCAGTGGCCAAAGAGCAGTCTACAGGATTAAGAAGCTGGGGGACAATCAGAGGCCTTCCCGCCACTCGTACGCAGGGTACATTGATGATTTGGATTCCTCTTTTGAAGATGTAGAGCTGAATATCAGCATTCCTGAAATTGATGCCAATGAAAATAAATGGCTCAGGGATATTAGTGTCAGATTACAGAGTGAAGATAATGATAGTAACTGCCATAAAATACCAGTTAGGAAGAGCGAGTCTTTGAATCTGGAGAACTTTAAGAGTTCTGCAATTACGGAAGGGGACAATCAAAAGAGGTGTATTGTGCTCCCACAGGAGAGCAGGAGGGGGAAAAGCTCTGATGTTTGGAGCTATCTGAAAGGAATTTCATTAACTAGCAAAGATAATTCAAAGCCTCCAGATCAAAGGGTTGAAACCAATTTCCAGAATTTAGAAAGTATAACTGATAATTCTGTGTCTTATTTGGACTTTGATAGGAGATGTGAGGAGAATCTTAGCCAGCGGAAAAAATCAAACGGCGCCACCAAAGCCACTCACTTTGGGGGCGTTGTGAGGTTCTTTAACAGTGTTGCTGAGGCAGCTAGGAAGTTGCGAGGCTCTTCAAGGGCATTTTCACCAGACGAGAGAAGACCTCAGTCCGGTTTCAAAAGCCGGAGGCAGGATGCCACCTCCCACAAAGAGGCCTTGGTGATCGAGAATGAGAACGCAAGGGCTTTCTGCGGCACAGGAGCATCTCTGCAGTCTCCGGATTCAGGGATCTGGGATAATCAGAGCTCTGAGAGTTCAATGGGAAAGGAGCCTGCGCAGCATTGCAAAAACCTGGAGGTATCGCAAGAAATTGGCTGTTGTGCCCTGGGCGTTGAGAATGATAGTTTTAATGAAATGTCCCTTTCTCCCTTTGGGCCAGAACCATCCATCTCCCCTCTGACAGGGCTCCCTGATGACTCTTTTACTCAAGACCCCTCTGAGACTCTGCCACAATTTCCATGCGTGATGCTGACTAAAGTAGGTAATGAGAATGTGGATTGTGTTCTAGAGGATACCAAAGACACAGGTTGCTCTCCAGCAGAGGCTCGAGAGCTTTCAAAGACAGACTTGGATATGCAGGACCTTAGGAATACTGAGTTATATTTGGGAGACTTGTCTACGGATGAACTGGAGGTTGAGGATACATGCAGTACTCTACAAGAGGCACAGGACTTGGGCATGGAGCTGTCATGTTCTCAAGATCTTTCTGTGAATAATCTGGGTGCTGAGGACTCGGGCAGTTCTCCAGCTGCTCACCATGACTTTTCTGCGGTGATTTCTTTAAAACATGCAGCAGGTAAAGAACAAGTTTTAGAGCAGACTGATTACCCTGTCAAAAAGCACGGAACAAGTTCACCTGTAGAACTAAGTTCTGTAGAACTCCCTGATGGCGAGAATGACTTTAACTGCAACGAAGCGCGCCGCCCATTCCAAATGAACGTCTGCACAATTGTCTCCTTTGGCAAGCTCAACAATGGGAAGGTATGAGTAATCCCCACTGTTACGCTAGCAATAAGACCATACATTTATTGTGGTATCTCTTGTGAAGGTATTTTTCACTTGAAAGTATTTTCACGTGTATCTCATTGGGATTTCAGTTAATTAGACTGTCATATGAATGATGGCAGTAGATACACAAGTTTTGTATCAGACCAAGAGGAGCTTTTTAGCTGATGTACATTGAGTTGCTAACATAAACTATAAGAGCTGCTCCTGCTCCAATTGTTTGTCTGTGTCATTTATAACAAAGCACCTAGAAGAGAGCTGGAGCAGAACATTATTTTCAGACACTATCTTTATTTTTGCTTTGCCGTGTGTATTTACTTTGAAGAAGAAACCAGGAACAAAAGCACTTTTGGCAAGTCCATAATTTTAAAGCATGTGGATAAGCAGCTATCGCAGTGATCTTTGTCCTTGGGTACTTAGGAAAGCAGCAGTGGCCATAATTGATATCTATTAAGTGAGACTTGTTATCCCACAGCACCTAGGATCACAGTCATGTGTCTGGGTCCTGACATGTAGTACAAGAAAAGAAGGATGCCCCATGTCTTGTAGAGCCCATCAGATCGTTTCTCTGGCTCACTGGAGTAAGCTTTCTCCATCCTGTAAGCCTGTCAGCAACTGTGTGACCTCATTAGTTTGGTGTTGAGCCCGTGACAGAAAGCTTTGGTGTGTGGTGTGACCAAATGCCTTGCTAACACCGCTGCGTGCTGGCTGAGGTCTGGTCAGGGCTGTCTTGTGTCTGTCTGCACAAAATGCCATCACCTTTGGGGAAGTTAAATATGCAGCCCTAACCGAAAGGTGGGTGATGGTGGTTGCTTAATCCGTTCTATTCCTTTGAAAATTGTGGCTCTAAGAAGGGCAGCGTGTTCCTGCTGTGCGTTCCTTAAAGCAAGCTTTCTAAAGCCTTTAACATTGTCAAAGTGGACATTGTGTTTTGGGCCAGGTTCTAGATCTTACAAATGTATGTGGTCCAACTTGTAGCACTAAGAGAACTCCGAAGTCACACAAATGAGAAAGACAAAAGTGTGGGATGAGCAAAAGCTTCCTGAAACAAGTAGTCTCTCCGCTGTTAACTCTGAGCCTGTCAAACATGTACCTCAGAGCAGTCATAAGCCTATTCCTTGTCAGTGGCCAATGTGCCCCAACCTCATTTTTCGTGAGGGAGGCAGTTTTGTGCTCGGTTCAGTCACCAAAGGGTCTGTCGAAGCTCAGGTCACTCTGCGAGCTGTAGAAGCAGTACAGGTTTGTGGACAAGCCATGGTAGAAAGAAGCTTGAAGCCCAGCTGTTCTCTCCTGGATCCTGATGTTTAGCAGAGGCTCAAAAGGTGACTTTTTTTCCTATTTTCCTATTTTTTTTTGAGGTGCCAGGTAGGGAAATTGGGGTCAAGTCAGGGAGAAACTTTCTCCTTCCCTTTTGGGCTTGGAAAGCCCAGAGATGTTGCAGGGGTGATGATATTGTTGCCTGTTGGGAAAAGGGTCGTGGCAACTTCTGAGCCAAGCGGGGAAGTGTTTGAAAATTGGCAGCAGATTAGAAATACTGAAGGGAAAGTAGTCTGAACTTGTGACTCTTGGCTAAACTGGGCAGCACCATTGTTAGTTATTCCTGGATTTTTTTTCTCCATTTTGAGTGATACAACAAAATAATGAGAGCTCATGGTGTAGCTGCAGGCACTTACGAAATGGGGTGAGTAGCAGTTGCACCCTTCTTGTGACCTGTGAGCAGCAATGTTTTTAGGATGCATTTGAATTAAGGTGGCGTGTCATGTTGTCCCTCAGGGACCGACCTGAACAACTGCTGGGCAGGAGCGAAATAACATAAGCATGAGGGCATTGAGCAAAGCAGGGAAAATAGGGTCAGGAAGCCTCGCTGACCTTCCTGTTGGGTGCAACAAGAGAATTGGGAGTGACTGGTGGTCTAGGAGAGGTGAGCCTGGAGCAGCTCTGGTTGGGACAGAGGAGGAGGAGCAGGAACAGTAACAACTGAGCACGGCAGTGATGCGAGCTGCAAGCTTGGGGACTCCTCCTGTTTTGGGTAAATCCGATTCTTTGCTGGCATCTGTTCCCCAGGACACTGGTCACTGCTCTCTGCCTCTGCTTTTAAGCTGCCATCCA
Organism: Rhynchotus rufescens; assembly: GCA_032273925.1. Lineage (NCBI taxonomy): Eukaryota > Metazoa > Chordata > Aves > Tinamiformes > Tinamidae > Rhynchotus > Rhynchotus rufescens. The sequence goes on from JAVCKT010028924.1 coordinate 20,266, forward strand.
TGGATCGGAGGATTTGCTCTCAACAGCAAGTAGGGGGAAGCTGCTGCCCGGCTGGGTGGCTTGGCTGGGTACATGCTGTAAGTGGTCCAGCACCTTCCAGATGTACCTAGGGAGCAGAAATAAACCCTGCAGATGTTTTATAAGGCAACTTAGTCTTCTACAGAGAGAGCAAAGGCCCTGCTTCTCATGGGGGGCTCCTTGATCCGGCCTGGTAGGAGATGGAGGTGTGTGAGGAGGAGGATGGTGGAGTGCAATGGTGGAATCTCCATTTGACTGTGCTCTTCAGTTAATCCTGCTGTTTCTCACTTTAGTAGCATCCTCCTTAAAAATAACTTTAAATTATAAAATTATAAAATATAATTTTATACTGTTATGAGCAAGTAACAGCTCATTAGGATTCTAGTCTTGATGAGGGTCTAGAAAGAAGAAAAGACACCTAGTTCATTGGGGAGGCCTCATGCTTAGTCAGGCAGGCTGCTGGGCTCCCGCAGAGCCACAGAGGCTGGTCTGCAGTTGGTGCCTTCCCCTGGGTTTTTGATGCCTCTCCTCGGAATGAGCCAAGGAAAAGTTGCGCTATTGGGATATTCCTCCCTTGCAGGCCCTCCTGTTGCTCTGGCAGAGCGATCCTCCCGGCAGTCTTCCTGTGCCCTCTGCTGGCTGTTTGTGAAATGGAGGATCTGCTTTTAAAGAACAACAACAACAACAAAATCTCTACTGAAAGGCTTTTCAGTTTTATCTTTAAAATACCCACAGGCTAGATCTGACTGCAGACTTTTCTGGTCTCAGAAGAGCTGTTTTGGTCCTGATGTTTTTTGAGGGGAATATGACTGTCTGAAGGGATTCAGACAGGTGACAAATGCGGTCGGGGAACGGGGGGAAGGTGTAGCATCCAGTGCCAGCCCCTCTGATGGATCTCCCAAAGCCTCCTAGGCAGCTCAGTGTCAGGGCCCTGGAAGCCCTCGCGTGGGGCGCTCTGGTTGAACTTGCTGCTGAACATCACAGCAGGCAATGGGCGAGTGTTTCCTGCCCATAGCATTGTACCAACACGGTTCCTCCGTGTCCTGTAAGGCTGAGGGTGGAGAAACTTGTGTCCTCTTGTTATCTCTCAGTCTCATACACAGCCAACCTACCCACACATCATGAAGACACCGATGCTGCTGCCACCGTGGCAGTTTTCATCACAGCGTTGGACACCAGCACGGACCTTCTCAGCCTCTCCCACCAATGCAAAGCGTTTCTAGCCGTTGCCTTGTTCCCAAGGGAACGTGCAGCTACTACATTTATTCTGTGCTTGACGGGACGTTGCCAGCAATGACGCTACCTGGCGAATGTGTTTCCCAAGGTTGATCTTCACAGCTCATTTTATCTTGTCCTTTTTTATTTTTGCCAAGAGGCTGGGTTGTCTCCCAGCCTGCTGCTGGTAGTTCTGCCTATAAAAGCCTTCACAATCCTTTCCCAGTAAGAAATAGTACTTTACTTCCTAAATCCTGCTCTTGCCAAAGGAGCACTATATTCTAGCCTGTAGTGAGGCGTGATTTAGCTGCAGAATGAAGAGCCTGTGTATTTATGGCCTTTAATGTAGTTATGCCTGACAATCATCTTATTTTTAAGAGACAAAACCTCCAAAGTCTAACTCCAAGCTGTTCAGATTTTTCCTATTTTTAATAACCACAGTGTGCAGGCAAAATCTTGAATTAAAGCCTATATTTGCTGCTATGTATAGTGGCAGCTTTTTTTAACATATTTTTAGCATCGTCAGTGAAAGGCAGGTTGAGCTTGCAAAGCTGATAAGCTTTACGTGCATATATATATCCGTTTTATTTATATATGTGTATATAAAATCACCCACTGAACACATGGATAATTCAGATTTCCACATGTTTTCCTAAAATACATATTGGGTCCTGCTTTCACCTAGCTGTGCAAGTCATAAGGCTAAAATGTTGTTGGGAGGGCTGTTGAGAGTGCCACCACTGAAGAGAGGTCCAGAAGAAGGTGCATGTCAACCCCGTTCAATGTGGAGGACTGGGCTGCGTGTGTGTGCATGTCAGGCCCTCTGGGACCTTGTTCTGGCCCAAATGGTGATGCTCTCAAGAGCAAGTGTTAGAAGTACTAGGCAATATAGTTAGTTCTTATTTTTCTATCTGAGCCCCACAGTCCATCTGAGTCAGGCCAGCCAGCTGGTCAAAATAGTACTTACTTGGAGCTAATCTTTTAGTGACGGTAGCAAGACTTTGGATCTGTTTTGGTGAGCAGGAAATGCTGCCTGAGTGTCATCTCCTGCTAAGCTAACAGCAAAGATTTGGGGTAAAGACCTAGAAAATCCAGCAGCACAGTATTAAACGTGATGCTCTTATTATGATTATTTGCCTCCTGCCTGCTTCAAAGACCATCTGTGGGCTTCTGTTTGTGGAACTGGATGAGACCTTACATGACCTCTGGAAATGCCTGGAAGGGTGTGTTTCGTTAAGATTTTTGGAAACAAGGAAAATGACATCCTGTTACTAATTTATTTCACTTTTACATAGATGTTATCAGCAAGACTTCAGCCAGGGTTTTGCAGGAATTGTTCTTGGTGGATTTATTCTAAAAACTAGTAACAATTTATTTCTATACTAAGATGCTGGACAGGCAGAAGGATGAGCAGATTGTTCTCCTAAACTGCACACATCAGCAGAGATGTTGCAAGCTTGTTGTGCTGCACCATGACTGTCCTTCAAAGCTTGTTGTGCTGCTCTACGAGTGTGTCCTTTAAATGTTGTACCTGCATCTCAAAAATCTCTTCTGTCCTTAAATTTGACGGATTAAATAATCCATCTCTTCAGTACAACCTTAGGAGGTGACCAACAATGATGGCCATCAGCCACCTGGAGATAAGAGTGGAGATGAATGGCCTGCTGTTGTCAGTAGACCAGCAAAGGGTACGCAAGCCATGCCCTGCTTGGCTGTGGAGACCACGAGTCCCAACCCATGGGACTCTGCTGTGGTAGTTGCGCGCAGACAAATTGCTGCCCAAAACAGAGACATCATCTTCACTTGGTGCTTCCAAAAGTGCCTTGGAGGCTAAGTGCAGCTGGAAGTTGCTGGGATTTGAAGAACCTGGCAAGTGCTGCCCTCAAGCTGTGCTGAAGCTAGTGAGCTATGTAAAATGGGAGCTAGGGCAGCCTGATGCACTTATTTTTCTACCCCTAAAAAAATAAGGGAGGGGTGAGAACTAAGCAAGGACATCTCAGGTGCATTACAGTGTCTTGAAAAAATATTACTAAATGTATTGTGATTGTTTTGTCAAATGTTTGATAAATATTGGTAATATTCTACGCCAGCCTTTTTTTCTTGCCAGCCTCTGTCTCATCCTCTTCATCCATCCCCACAAGCGCCTCCCTTCAAAATCCTCCTGGAGAGATGCCGCTCCTTACCTCTCTCCCAGAGCACCCCCATGGGGCTGGACCAGCTGGGCTGGAGGCGGCGGCTCTTGCTGAGCGCAGGCGGTGAGTAGCCGGGGGTGTTTTACTCGCACGGACAGGCGTACGTATGTGTGGACACGTGGGAGTCCGTCCCATGTGTCCTACAGAGCAAGACAAGGCCAAGAGTGGGTTTAGAATTAAAACGTGGCTTGGGTTTGCATCCACATTTACTGCCATCTCCGTGGCTATCCCAGACTTGCCCTTTGGGATGGTGGTGGGTGTTCCCCATGAGCTCGGATTGCAGCTCAGGTCTGGTGTGGTTTGGGAAGTGCAGGGCAGCAGAAGGAAGCTCCCGTGTTCCTGGGGTTCCTGAGCAGTGTCACGAGCCAGCCACTGTGATGAGCTTTCTCCTGGAGAACCTGGTTCCAGTAACTGCAGCTCGTCCTGCTCAAAGTGACACTAGAGGGGAGCGCTGCAGGACGCGTTTGCTGGCAGCGCCTCGGGTTGGCAGGTGTATAGGCTCGTGGCGGAATAGGTGACATCACTTGTGAGCCTCTAATTAAAAACGATTGATAATGAGAGTGAGGAAACTTTATTTCCTGAAGGACACCTGCTGTCACCAAGAATCCTGTGACTTGGCAGCACGCAGGCCTGGGAGCACTGCCAGGCTGCGCTGGCATCGCCGAGCGCGCCGGGAGCCCAAAGAGTTAACGCGTGGTGGTGGCACATCAGGAGCGAGCTGCAGCGGGGAGGAAGAGGAGAAGCAGCTGCCTTCATCCCCAACGGCTCTAGGGGGGCACATGCTTGTGGCACGCGGGGAGCAGCGCGTGCATCACTGGAACGTGAGCTGTGCCGCGTCCGCACAGTGCTGGCGGGCGCGCTGCCTCCGGAGCCCGCTGCCGTGCTCCGCGCTCGCGCTGCAGCTCCGGCTCCTCCAAGGCTGGGAAGCGAAACGTGTGTCGCTAAAAATAGCGGCAGGCCGCCTACGTCAGCATCGCGTTGGGGAAACGGGGCTCCGTGCGATCTCTCTCCCGGCAACGCCGGCACGGAGGCAGGATTGCTGCCCTGACAGGCTGTGCCGTGCCCGGGAGCAGCACCTCGGCTTTCGTGCTGTCCCGGGCAGAGCTGAGCTCCTTTCTTTGGGATTTGGGTTCATGGCTGTGAATTTAATAAGCAGCCTCTTTTTATGACAGAGCGATGCTCTGTGTCGCAACTTGCCTGGTTGCAGAGCACGCTGGGGTCCTCAGCGGTGTGACACAGCACAGCCTGTAACGAGCATGTGGGATCAGGAGTGAGAGGGTTTTCATTTGCTTCTGCTGCTGGTGAGGGACAGTCCTTCAACCCCCTGCCCCGGGAGGGAGCCTGCAGGTGGAACACCCTGTGTCACCTGGACCAACAGTGTCACCCAAAAGTCAGACAGGGCAGGAAGCTGAGAAATTGATTTGAGAGAAGAGCTGAGTTCTGCAGGTTAGTGCTAGTCCTGCTCACCGTGTGCTGCCTCCTCCTCGCAGGTGGGGCTGGGGTGTCCCCGCTGCAGGGCTGAGCTGTGATTTGGGGGGAGTGGTGCAACATGCTAAAAAAGGGACCGGAGTCACATCTGGCAGCAGCTGGTCTGCAGTGCTCAGAATGAGAAAGCTCCACTAGTTTCTTTGAAAACTGTATTTTTATGTGCACTTCCAATATTTGTGTGTGGTGTGTGTGTGTGTCTTTTTTTTTTTTCCTTCCCCTGCATAAATTGGAGGAGCAGTTTGCAGACCCCCGCAGCTGCAAAGCCGGGCTTGCTGCTGTTCCCAGGCTGCAGAAGTGCCCTGAGCGGCCCCCGCCCAAGGCGCTGTCCCAGATTATAGCAGGGTGCTGCCTGCTGTTTCGGGGGGAGCCTTCGCCCCCGGCCTACCTGCCTACACTGCCTCTGAACTCAGCTCCTTACTTGTGCCTGCCTTTCTCTACTGTGCAAACTGCGCTGTTTTTCTTGCATCCCAGGAGCATCGAATAAAGCCCCTAAATATACTCCCCACTCTTTCTTTTTCTCCTAAAGATGTTGAATGAGCCTCTTGCAAACAGTTTTGTTTCCTTCGTCTAAAAGAACAGCCTCCGCCCCCAGCCTGAGCTAAAGCACAGCATTTATCTTTTGTCATTCCTCTCTCTCTTTTTTTTTCTTTTTTTTTTTTTTTTTACGGTGGATTTTCTCCTGGCAGCTGAGAACGACCTGGGTTCAAAGACGCTGGAGGTGCGCAGGGACTGCAGGAACGGCCGCAGCCGATGGAAGCCCCTAAAGCCTGGAGCTGAGCAGCTGCTGGTGGATAAAGTAAGGCTTCGCCTGGGCTCTGCTCGCCCCGTGGTTCCCTCCCGCGCGTTTTGCCTCGGGAATTGGCAGCTTGCTCCAGGGAGAGCTTCCCTGCAGCCACCCCTGGGGATGGGCTTGGTTGTAGCGTTAAACAAGGGGAGCGTGAAGCTTTTCTCACCAAAATAGTTCCTCTGTTTTGGAGGCTTTTGTGGCCAACAGAGGCATTGGGTCTCCCTCTCCCTTGGCCAAGTGTTTGCTGTGCCTGGAGCACGCTGTAATGTCTCCAGTCACCTGTAGATTCGCTCCATGCTTTTGATTCTTTTTCCTTGCTTTTTAACCTTTGGGTTTGGTTCTGTCACCAGCTGTGTCGTCTCGGTGACACGTTTATGTGCCCGCTGCTTTCCCTGGGCATTTTGCTAATAGAGGTGCAGTCCCAGAGGGTTTGAGGGATGATGTTCTCTGTGGGGGAAGTAGACACTGGTGGGGGACTGGGAGTGTCCCTGCATCTCTGGGAATCACAAAAATGTGGTAACAGTGGGAAAATCTCATGCCGTGTCTGATGTGCCTGCTTGTTTGTGCGTGGGGGTGTTACTCATCCATGCAAGGTTTTGCACCCAACCTCTGGGTGTTTGGAAGATGCAGTAAGTTGGCTGTGAATGCCATAGTTTTAGCAGGCTGAGATATGAGCTAGATGGAGCTGGAGTTTTCTCTCTTCCCTTGTGTCCTTCTCTGCTTCCTGGGGTTTGTAACTTCCCCCTCTACGTTGGTACCAGGCACCAGTTGCTGCTTTTGACTTGGAAAGGCTATTCTGATTACAGGGGTGCAGAACATCTTGGCTTCTAGCTTGTCCTGTCATCTGTTACTAGTGGAGTTATTTGTGCTCTGGGGCGGAATAAGAAAGGCAAGGATAATATTCCTGTTACTTTTATGGAAATGAAGTGTCCTGCTGTACAGCGTGTAAGCCTTGCCTAGGAATATAGTCAATTGTGTTGTCATATAAAACATTTCTGTATTCAGCAACTGGTGCTGACTGATGCATGGCTATGTTGGGACTAGTTTAAGGAAGTTATTTGATTTGTTAATCTGTTAAGAGGAACTATGCATTTTGCAGTCCTGGTAGCCATCCTTCAGGCCCCGCTCTGAAGCCCGAGTGCTCTTATGTTGTGGCACGATATTGCTGCTGAAAGCTTGAAAAACAAGGTGGCCCCTGCTCCAGGTCACCTGAATACATGGGTCTACTTCTGACCGAGCCTAGAGACTGGGAACCGGAGCAACCTTACAAAGGCAGGTGAAAATTAAAGCTCCAGCAAACTAAAACAACTACTGAAGTTGGGGAATAGGCAGATGTGTGAAACCAGTGCTGGGCTTTATAAATCAGAGCACTGTGTTTACCTTGCTCTTGCAGCAGAGCTCAAAAATACATTTGTCACCTCTGCCCCAAGATGAGTGAAGATCTATGGGTCTGTAAATCATCTCGTTGCCAGAAGGAAAAGTCTTCTTTGACGGGATTTATAAAGTCAAGTAAAGATTTGTGGGCTCAGGTATTTCCTGTCAAATCTATTCATGAGCAGCTGAAGACCAGCTCAGTGGCTGGATCTAGCACAGAAAGGAGTGATTTGTACTTCCAGACCCGAGGCCAGGCCCCGGAGAGGATGGGACTGATTTTGATCCCATGGGGCACATGTGAGGTGGAGACAGAGCAAGAGGGCCCTGGCAAAGCGTTGATCAAGACCAAAAAAATGCCCTGTCCGGTAACCAGACCGGTCAGTCTGTGAATGGCCGCGTCTTCACCCCTCCACCTAGCCAGCAGGGGTGACTGCTCTTGGGAGCCAGGTCACCTCTCTCCATGGTTCTTCTCCATTGCACCTCAGGGCAGGAAAAGAGCAACAAGATGCAACTGGGGAAGAAAGTGATGGCAGCAGGGGGAGAAGGGCAAGCATCTCATCCTGTACTGCATTCCCTATGTGCACACACCTTCCTGTATTTTTTTTCTTCATGCTCATGGCTTGTGTCTCATCTCTTCTCCATCACACCCAAGCCATCCCAACAAATGAGTATCTACAGATCTGAATGCAGATTCTCAGAGCTTGCAGTGGGCTGGAAAACTTCCTTATCCCACTTTTAGGTGAGGATGAGTAAACTGAAGCCCCAGAGGGTGGTATGTGCAAAGCCACGCGGGAATTTTTCATTCCTTCCTATTTTCAACATGCAGCCACAGAGAGAGCAGCGAAGGGAAGGTGGATTTGGGTTGTGTCGCTCCTCCTGAGTTGCGCTGAGTAGGGATGCTGCTTGGTATTCTGTACCAGCTGGCCTGCTTTCTATTTTTATCTCCTAGCGTAATGCTGAGTGCGCATTTTATTTGGTGGGGTTGGGATTTTTTTTTCCCTGTTTGAAATGTGCCCTGCACCATGTTCCTCTAGCCTTGCTGCTTGGAGGAGGAAGGGGGTGTGGAAGGGATTGTAGACTGCTGCATTCTGATACGTGAGCTGGATTTAATCAAAACAATATATTTATTTATTTAGCTGTTAGGGCTTCTGTCCATACGAATAGACTTGCAGAAAAGCACAGTCCTGTAGTTTTGTATGTGCTAATTAGTTTAAATATCAGTGCACTGGTGACCAGAGGTTTATATATATGTATGGATGACTGCCAAGACGACACATCCTCAACTAGTCTCTCCTCCTTCACTTCAAACACGCAGTACTTCTCCTGCCAGGGTATATCTGATGTATATTTTCTAGGGATTGTTTTATAGCCTAATAAGCATTATGCTGTGCTACTTAATAGCACTTTGAAATTCTTTAATGTATTTTTTTTCCTTTTCCTTCCTCCTTGAAGTCATATTAGGTGTTTATAAACACATTTCTTCCAAGTTTTGGTAAACTCTGGCTGTCTGTGCAGTGTTGTAAGAAATAAACCCGGCTCCTTGAAGGAGGAACTGGTAGCTAAACCCAAGCTGACAGCCCCTGAGGTACCTGCCTTGGAGCCTCGTGACCTCCAAATGGTGTCACGCGCTGTCCGTGCATCTGCCTGAGCTGTGCTCAGCCCCATTGGTTGGACCTGCAGCAGTGGGCAGCCTCTCTGGCACCTGAGCTCTGATGCATCTACTCTGATTTAGCTTGTGAACTGATCAGAGCATGAAGAACATTGAATGAACGTGCATGGTCTACTGTGAACTCCAGGTCAGCCGTGAAGCTGTTTGCATCTGTTTCGTGTGAATGGCTCGTGCCTTGAACTGGCTCCCCAGTGACTGGGTTATGAATGTAAGTGAAAAAAAGGTTTTAAGATCGCTAGTACTAAGAATGAGCAGAACTTGTGAACTTAGCGTGGTTGGGCTGTTTTGTTGTGCTTAGGAATAGCATGCGAGAGTGCTGTGTTTCTGTGCAGAAGAGAGCTGGTCTCAGGCATGAGCCTGGGTTGGTGTCACATTCATGTCATGGTGCTTTTGGTGTATCTCCATAGCCCCTGGGGCCAGATGAGGCTTGAGGGACTCCTTACTGGAAGGAGAAGTTTCAAGTGACAAAAGAGCAAGCTTTTTATTGTGGGTTTCAGGTCTGGGTAGCACCAGAGAGATTTGAAGTTCCATTTTTGAAGGGATTCTCAGAAGTTATATAAGTTTACACTAAGAAAATTTTGGCTTCCAGCTGAAGGTCTTTATGGAATAATTGAACCTCAGCAGGTCTTCTGTGCCCCTGTGGGTGGTGGGTACTGCACCTTATGTAGCACCAAAGCTGCGTAACGGTGACTGTGCCTCATCAACCCTTCTACACGTCAAATTAAGCTCTCTGTCCTCATCTCCTGCCAGTGAAGAAAAGACCCTTTGCCTACGGCTCAAGTTGTTCCACCTTGATGGTTTTGCTCTAGCTCGTTACTCAGCTCTGTCGCTGGGTTTCATTCAGGGATATGGTTTATACAAAAGAGACTTTAATGTAACCTCAATTTGTGTTGCATTGCTAAAACCTTAATGGCAATGTGCTTGGCAGCAGTGTATGCCCGGTGTGGCTTGGCCTTCCCCAGCGCACTATGTTCTCAGTAAACAAAAGTCTGTGTTAGGTGTAGCATGAAAAATCTCTGAGTAAATATTGGAACAACTGCTTTTGTAGTGCTTCCTAAGCTCTGTCTGCATTTGTAATTCAGGGCTACTGCACTGTCACAAGTATTTAGCTGAATAAGAGCTAAATTTAAGAGGGAAAGGTGAAAGCAGAGGTCATAGCCTAAAATTTTCTTCTGTAGCTACTGAGATGTGATTCTGAGATGCATCTTCCATGCAAAAATGCTGCCTATGGATGTGTGAGGATGTCTTGGCACTGAGGAATAAACTATTCAAGGGGTAGAAGGGAAGTGCTCTGAGAGAGGAGGTCTTCAACATGCACCATCAAACTGATGTGGCCAAAGGTGATTCCTCTTCGGCCCTCACAATGGGGACTGCACTGTGGAAGTGGGAGGGCTGGTGTCCCACCTCGTGCTGCTGTGAGGGCTGTGTGGTTCAGCAATGAGTCCGGTGTTGGTTTGTCCTGTTGGACCCGCTGGAGAGAAGATCTGTGGCCATCCCCTCTAGTCCTTCCCACATCTCCTTCAGTCTCGTTGCAGTCATGTGATTTGGGGGAATACATGCTTGGGCTGGCATGTGAAAATCAGGACTTGTAGGTGAGATTTGGTCACTTTGGGTGACTTTAGCCCTGTGTTTTGTAATCCAGAAGCTGAAGGAGAGCTTAGGTGTAACACATCGCCCTGGTCATTACTAAAGGTAGGAATAAGCAATCTATTTTCCCTGGTTTTGTTCTACAGAATTGTGATGCCTTTATAGTTGAGCTGAACTTGGGCCATTAGCCAAACGCTGCACTTATATTTGGAGAACAAGGAGTATAAAGTTAACAGGATAAGAAGTAGCAAAGGGAAGTTGGGTTTTACATCAGTGAAATCCTGTGGCTTGGAATGAGCCCCAAGGAGAATCAGGGAATCTCTTAATCTTCATCTCTTAATTGACTGCACAGAATATAGAAAATATTCTCCATAATAAATCTCTTTCCATCTTTAATAGCTAGGGGTATATATTATCCTGCTGTCTAAAAATCTTGAAAGAGAGGTCTTCTCTGATCTAGCCTAGACATTTTGGGTTAGTTGTGGCTGGTGTGATGTGGTTAGGAGTTGCACTCCGGTGCAACTGGGGAAAAAGACCAAAGTGTTTGCAGGATTATTCTTGAGTTTACCCATGTTAAATGTTTTTAGGCCATTGCAACAGTGGGACACCTTGTGCATCAGTCTGGAGAGCAGCCATGGAATAAACTTGTAAGGGAAAAGTTGGAATGAGTGAGGTGAAATGGGTTCAGTGCTGCTTTGGAGTCTCCTGGATTCATCCAGGTTTGTGGACGAGAGTTCAGTGGAGAGACACCGAGCCTGGAAAGGACTAGTGGGATGAGGGGGCGGAACGGGGACAGTAGCTGTCATGCCTGGCCGACTCCTTAAGCATGAGTCAGAAGGACTTCCACGGGCGAAGGATGTGGCTGAGTCAGGAGGGGGACTCCCAAGAGAAGTTTCTATATCTGGGCCTTGGACTGTTCTTCCCACTCGGCTGTCTTGCAGTGTCCCATCACACCTGGGTGGCTGCTGACCCACAAAGGAACTGAGCTTTGCCATGGGGCTTTGGGCTGTTCCTGGCTGGGTGCTGGTGCCTAGGTCACCTGCATGTGCAGAGAAGAGCCCTGGCCATTTCACCAGCTGCGAGTGCTTGACCCAGCACTGCATGGTGTGAGTGCCTGCATCCCTTTGGAGGGCAGCAAGGCAGGATGTAGAACCTGAAGCACCTTGAGCTACCATCAGAAAAACTGTCCCCTTCCCAGGGGTGCAGCTCAAAACCTCTGTGCTGCCTGGACCATCTTCAGAGGGCTCCTTGTCTGATAGCCAGGCCATGGACCATTCTGGTCCTCGGGAATGTATTTAATGTTACTTGTGGACAAGTCTTGTGTCACAAGTCACTTTCCAGGTCAGGATGTGGTTTTGTGCAAATCCACGCTATGGCTGCTTTGTGTGGTGGTATTGAATTCTGGATGTGTCCCCAATGATGCTCCATGTGATCTAGTAAAGGCAAAGTAAAATAATTGTTAGAGTGGGGTAAAGAGAAGTGGATCCTCAAGGAGGGATGAGTCAGTGCTAAATGTTCCCCTTTGTACTCCTCCTCACACAAGAAGTTGCAGACCTGGAAGCAAAAGCACCTCTACCCCAGCTCTTCCTGTGATGGGTCCTCCTCTGCTTGCTCTCTTGACTCATTTCTCAGATTTTCAGATGATTTCAGCCACTGACTGCAGAAAGAAGCAGGAATCAGGCTGCAAGTTGTGACTGCCTTTGAAAAGGAACCTGCTATGTTGTAGGTGGATGCAGCTCCTCTAGCATGTTTAGATTTCTGTCCCTTTGGAGTCTTGACCTCTTTGTTAACTCTCTTTTGAGCAGGAGGTAAAGAATTTTCTTGAGTTCTTAGTGTGGAGAGTCAACTAAGAGCTTGGGCAGAGGAAAAAGAGAGTTCAAACTGAGTCTTTTCTAAGACTTCAGTGTAGCAGTGACACATTCAGTTCTTTGCAGTGTTGTTAGTGTTCCTGGACCTCTGCAGGGCTGTCTTGCAGACTCGCTTTTGTCTTGTTAGTTCTGTCTCCCAGCTGCTCAAGCATTTGTGCAGCTGCTGGCTGGAGCACCCTCAGCAGCCTCGTGCTGTGTCCACAACACAAGAGACCTGGTCTCTGTAGCCTTGGCTTCTGGTTCCACATGAAGTTCTTCCAGTGTTGGAGGCAGTGGTGGTGAATGAGAAGGAGAGAAGGAGCATGAAGGCAGATATCTCTTCTGCAGAAAGTCTTTATTTCCCTGACCCCTTTCCCCTTTAGATACCAACAAAGTGAACTTGACCAGCTCTACTTGGGAGTCAGACACTTTTCCAGCTATTATTTTGCAGACTGTGAGAGCAGCAGGTCATGAGGTGGGAACCCAGTTATGCAAACAACGCCGCGTCACTCTGGGCCAAAAATAGCTGCTGTCCGTGTGCAGTAAGGTGGAAATGAAGGCCCGTGGTGTGTTGCAGCAAGTGGAAGGTGAGGGAGGGCAAATGGCAGCTGCTTGTTCAGAACTGCTCTGGAGATGCCTGGAGAACATGCGTTTTGCAGGGATGAGCAGGGTCTTGTTGCCCTCGGCTCTGGTGGCAGAGGAGTTGCTGCCTTCTGCAGAAAGGGTGCTAGGGGTTTTGAGAAGCAGCACTTTGTTTTGGGGAGGTTTAATCATTTTTAGTATTTGCTACCCATGTGGAGGTGCTAGGGCTGAATTGAAAATTGTAGCTTTTCTTTCTCTTCTGCTCATACTTGTGTAGATGTGCTTCCTCCTTGGATCAAACACCCCTGTTTATGAAGGCTTCCATTTTCCTACCTTGCAATACTTTTTTCCAGGGATGAGTCTAAAGGGACCTGTACAGTTGCACGAAGGCTTGTCTCCTGCAGTGGGGGAGGTGATTCTGGATGCTCCTCACTGATCTTTTATTTTTTCCTGTCTCAATTAGTAATCTTGTTCAAAATATCTCTGTATTCATCCAGAATTGTGAGTTCTAATCAAAGTAGCTTGCTTAATCTGTTCAAATACAAGTTCTCCACTCGTGCTTCTCTTCTTCCCAAAGGTATATATTAAGGTGTGTGTATATATAAAAAGTACATATATAAAAACCTGCTGCTGCAAAAATCCCCAAATATGGTGGGTTTTTTTTCTTTTTCTTTCTCTCCCCCTTGGCATGCATATGGATCTGGGCAAACTAAGGGAAAGCAATGGTCCTTTCAGGTATTTGGATGCTTTGCCTATTCCAGACCCTGAGCGTTTTATCATTAGGTTTCCCAGGCATGTTGCTTTTTAGGCTGCATGAGGTGGAGCATTGCGGTATTCCAAAATAGCTGACCCCAGCTGAAAATCAGCATGCACAGCTACACTAAAAATTAAAATAAAAAAAAAAAGAAAGATTAGTTCTCCTTTATAGGCTTGTAAATTAAACAAGACCACTAGGATTCTCCACGTATGTCTAAGATTAAATACTGTGGCGACAAGCAAAAGGTCAGCTGTATCCCAGTGTCTTAAATGTAACTGCTCATCTCCGCACGCTTGTGCTTGATTAAGATATTGCTGCATCCTGCACTCTTCAGCATTAATTCTGAGATTTATTTTGAACCGTTGCCAGGGGAATGCGTTGTTACGGCATCCTCTTTCCATGTCTATTAGCAGGAAGGGCATAATTGAGGAAATCTCGCACTGACTTAATTGGGGACTGAGGGCAGGTGAGGGGAGGGGGAGAAACATGACCCAGAAGTAGGTCAGAAGTTTGGCAGGGGGTTAAGCTCTTGCTTAACATGACCTGATCCAGGCGAGTGAGCGTATTGCAGGCAGCTGTGGGTCTGCTGTGGTTAACCAGGGCTTTGGGGTTTGATTGATGGGGATGTAGGGGGAGTTTCCTGCCATATAGTTTATATAATGTGGTGATAATATAGGCTCAAGACTGTTCTCTCCATGGCCTGGAGCAGGCCATCCCTGTGAGTATCTTGAGGACAGTTGTTGATGCTGTGTGCAAAACGGGTAAGGAAATTGTGTGCAAAATCCCCCTAACTTGGATTTAGGGGTGGGCTTTACCAAGCTTAAGCTCTGTTGCTGCTTGGTAACTGTTTTGAGGGAGTTTGCACCAGAATTTATCTTAAGAGAATAGTCTTTAGATTTCTTTTCCTGTAGCTTTCCCTCAGTAGCTGGTAAATCTTCTGCGGAGCACCCATGCCCTGCTGGGGTCTTCCCATGTAAAAGAATTTGGATGTCAAAATGTTAATTTGGCTCTGTGATGATGGGATTGCACTACTTGGTTCTTCTTTGGGTGTTTTTTTGTGACCCATGAGAGCTATGGCAGTGTTGCATCAGGAGGGCTAAGTAGGAGGAGCTAGTCCTGGTTTGGTAGCTGTTATGCCCATGACAAAGTGCTTGGGGTTGATGAGCAGAAAGAAGCTGCTGGAGGATCATTGATGGAATTCGTAGGAGATGCAGCAACCTGTGAGGGATATTGCCCAACTAGAAGGCACTGAGAGGCTCTCATGATGAGTGTGGAGCAGAACCAATTGGATCTTTCCTCATGTTCTCCTAACTCCATAGTGGAACAAGTCCCTTTCCCAGGCCCAGCCTGTGGCTACAAGCCATGAATGTGAACAGAGGATTCAGCCCAGGAATTCAGCTCCAAGCTGGGAACAAGTTAGTTTTCATTGAGAGGCACTTGTGTGTTTAGTTTTGACTACAGCTCCTGGTCCCAAGTGGCGATGAGTCTGTTGTTGGGGCCCGTGCAAACACTGAGAGGCAGCATTTGCCCTAAAGAGACCACGATTCAAGCCAAGGTGGATGCCTTGTAATAGTCAATGCATTAGGAGAGAAGAACTTCAATTACAAATCTTGCTGTTGAATATTTTTATTGTTTCCCCCCAAAGCCTCAACCACCTGCATGGGCAAAATGAAGCATCCACAAATATGATTTTTGTTTTAGAAAAAAAGAAAGAAAAACATTAGCAGGAAGTCAAGGGCTGTGCATTTTGGCCCTTAGGACAGGGCAAGCCTCTGCCTGCCATAGTGCTACCACCAAGGTGCACTGGCTTTGCAGTGCATTGTCCCTTGGATTGCCCTCATCCTTCTTGCTTTCTAGGTTCTCCTTCTCCACTAGGAAGTTAGTTGCACCATGGATGCTGCTTCTGCCACTATGGTTAATGTGTATTTTCTCTGGGATGGGCCTGTCTTTCCATCTACCAGTTGGAAAACCCGCTGGAGCTGCAAGTACTTGGACTTGTGCTGGAACAGAATGTACAAAAAATAACCTCCTCAAGGACGTGGCTTTCTGTGCTACAGTGGCTGATGTCAGGGGATGGAAAAGGTCTTGTTTTTTTCTGGAAATTGTTATTCTTAATGTGCATTTGAGAGAGAGCAAGGCAAAAAAAAAAGTGTATTCTGCTAAACCTAAGTTAAGAAGCCTGTTCAATTTTTAAACAGTTACATAAAGCCATCAAAGTCTGACAGCACTGATGCAGGTCTGTGCAAAAGAAAGGGAAGAAGCAGTTGAAATGGAGTGCTAAAGTTAATTCCCCCGGGCTTATACCTAAACCAGCTGTAATTCATAGAGGAACCCACCTCTGCTCCTTCTTCCCCCTCTTTTTGCCCCTTTCTCAACAAAAGGCTTCACACTGCTGAGCTCCTGGGTAAGCGTGAATGTTTCTTATGCCAGTAATGCTGTTCTTACTGAACCAGCTGTGTCCCAAGTAAGCATTTCTGTGCTCCTCTTTGGGAAACAAGTTTG
>JAVCKT010028925.1:0-19430 GCA_032273925.1 Rhynchotus rufescens
TGCTTTTGTGCCCCAATTCCACGCTTTTCACCCCAGTTCTGCACTTTTTACCCCAATTCCACGCTTTTTACCCCAGTTCCGCACTTTTTGCCCCAATTCCGCACTTTTCACCCTGATTCTGCTCTTTTTGCCCCAATTCCGCACTTTTCACCCCAATTCTGTGCTTTTAGCCCCAATTCCATGCTTTTTGCCCCAATTCTGCACTTTTCCCCCCAATTCTGCACTTTTTGCCCTGATTCCACGTTTTTTTCCCCAATTCTGCGCTTTTAGCCCCACTTCCATGCTTTTCACCCCAATTCCGCACTTTTTGCACCAATTTCATGCTTTTCGCCCCAATTCCACACTTTTCACCCCAATTCTGCCCTTTTTGCCCCAATTCCATGCTTTTCGCCCCAATTCTGCGCTTTTCACCCCAATTCCGCGCTTTTCACCCCAATTCCACACTTTTCACCCCAATTCCACACTTTTCGCCCCAATTCCGCACGTTCCGCCCCAATTCCTCACTCTCCGTCCCGCAGCGGCGCGTGGCGGCGGCCGCCTGGCTCTGCCTGGGCTACCCGCTGCTGGCGCTGGCCCACGCGCTGCTCTGCTTCGCCGCCTGGCTCCTCGTCTTCTTCATCCCCGTGGCCAAGATGAGCGCCCGCACGGCGCGCCGCGTGCTGCTGCTGCCCCCGGAGAGCGTGCGCGTCCGCCGCCTGCGCATGGTGGGTGGCACCCGCCGCGGGGTCCCCGGGGGGGTCCGTCTGGGGGGACGCTGTCACCCGCTTGTCCCCTGCGCGTGGCAGACGGAGGTGCCGCTGGAGGCCGAGGTGATCCTGTGCTGCTACCGCGCCGTCAACGCCTACTACTACAAGTACACGGTGGACGGCATCAACGTCTTCGCTGTCAGTATCCTTTGCAGAGCGCCCGGGTGCCTCCTGGCGCGTCCCTGGGGGTGAGCGGGGCGCTGGGTTGGGCACCGAGCCCCAAAAATGCCACCCGCTGCTTGGGTTGCCTCCTTGATGGCCACCACAGACCTGCTGCCGCTGGTGGTGGTGACGCTGGTGCTGGGCTACGTGGACGAGCGCAACCGGTTGACGAGCTCGCCTGTGAAGTTCACGCTGGCCCTGCTCTCCATCATGCCGCTCTCCTACTACATTGGCATGGCCATCGCCAGGTGAGCGGGCGCCCAGGACACCGACGTGATGCCCATCTACAAGAAGGGTCGGATGGGGGAATCCGAGGAAATACAGGCCCATCAGCCTGACCTTGGTGTTGGGGAAGGTGGAGCAGATCATGTTGAGGGCGATCGGAGAGCATGTGTGCAACAACTAGGACATCAAGCCCAGTCAACATGGGTTCATGAAAGGCAAGTCCTGCTTCACCAACCTGACCTCGTCCTGTGTCCAGCTGACCTGCCTAGTGGATGAGGGAAGGGCTGTGGACATGGTCTACTTAGACTGCAGTAAGGTCTCTGACAGCATCTGCCACTGCTGCCTTCTGGAGAAGCTGGCAGCTCATGGCTGAGACTGGTGGACTCTTTGATGGCTGAGACTGGTGGACTCTTTGATGGCTGAGACTGGTGGACTCTTTGATGGGTGAGGAGCTGGCTTGGATGGCCAGGCCCGGAGAGCGGTGGTGAATGGAGTTAAATTCAGCTGGTGGATTGGTTAAATCCAACTGGTCATGAGTTGTGCTTCCCCAGGGGTCAGTGTTGGGCCTGTCCCCTTCAGTATCCTGAAGAATTGAGTGTATGTCATTCAGTATCTTGAATGACACCAAGTTGGGAAGAAAAGTTCATCTGCTTGAAGGTAGGAAAGCTCTGCAAAGGGATCTGGATTGGCTGGATCCATGGGCTCAGACCAACTGTACGAGGTTCAACAAGGCCAGGTCCTGCACTTGGGTGACAACAACCCTGAGCAGCACTGCTCTCTGGGGTTGGGTGTTGGTTACAGCCAACTGAACATGAGCCAGCAGTGGGCCCAGGTGGCCAAGAAGGCCAACAGACTTCTAGCTGGTATCAGGAACAGTGAAGCCAGCAGGACCAGGGACGTGATTGTCCCCTTGTACTTGGAGCTGATGAGGCTGCTCGTCCAATAGTGTTGGGACCCAACAAAACTTCAGTTTTGGGTCCCTCATTACAAGGACGTGGAGGCCTTGGAGTGTGTCCAAAGGAGAGCAGTGAAGCTGGAGAAGGGGCTGGAGCACAGACCTTATGAGGAGCATCTGAGGGAGCTGGGTTACTTAGTGTGGAGAAGAGGAGGCCCAGGGGAGACCTTATTGATCTCTACAACTGCCTTTCAGGAGGTTGCAGTGAGGCAGGGGTCAATCTCCAGAATGACTATGGATAGGAGAAGAGGAAATGGCCTCAAGCTGCACCAGGGGAGGTTCAGGTTGGATATTAGGAAGAATTTCTCCATGGAAAGAGTGGTGAAGTGTGGAACAGGCTGCCCAGGGAAGTGCTGGAGTCACCGTCCCTGGTAGTGCTCAAGTGTAGATGGGGCGCTTAGGGACATGGCTTAGCAGGCAGGGTGAGGATGGGTTTATGGTTGGACCTGATGGTCTTGAAGGTCTTTCCCAACCATAATGACCCTCTTGTTGTGCCCGCAGCATCTCGGCGCAGAGCAACTTCGCGGTGGGGGCAGTGGTGAACGCCACCTTCGGCTCCATCACGGAGCTCACCTTCTACATCACGGCGCTCATCAAGGGCGCCCGCGAGGGCAACAAGTGCTACGAGGAGATCGTCAAGGCGGCGCTGACGGGCACCCTGGTGGGCTGCGTCCTCCTTGTCCCGGTGAGCAGGAGCCCGGTCCGCTGCGCGCGGCGGCGAGGAGCCCCATGCTGGGGAGGTGCTCATGGCGCCCGTGTCCCACAGGGCCTGTGCATGGTCATCGGAGGCATCCGGCACCAGGAGCAGAGGTTCAACAGCCGCTCGGCGGGCGTCAGCTCGGCCCTGCTCTTCCTCTCCGTGGGAGGTGATTGGTGGTGGCGATGGTGGGGAGGAAGGGCGGCCCATGGCACGGCCACGCGCCCACCGCCACCTTGCCCACGCGCAGGGGTCTTCGCCCCGACGCTCTTCTCCAAGGTGTACGGGAAGTTGGTGTGCGGCGAGTGCCACAACGTCACCCAGAACCCGCTGGGCCGCTACCTCTGCCACAGCTGCCACTTCGACTTGGTGAGCGCGTCTGGGTGGCAGCCACGTCATGGCCACCGCGAGGGGGCTTTCTAGCCCATGGGGCTCCTTGCCAGCTGCAGGTGCGCGGGCCATGGCCACGATGCTCACGCTGTGGCTGGTCTCCCTCTTGCAGATGCACAGCAACGGCACCCTCTACTACAGCCACGTCCAGTGAGTGTCACCTGGGGTGGCCTCGCTCCCGCTGTTGGGTTGGATCTCATTGGGTTGGCTCACGGCTCCTCGGGGTGCTGCCTGGGTGTCCCTGTCACTGCCATGGCCATCTAGTCCCAAGGTTGGACTGGGATGTGTCCGTTGGCCTCCATCATGGAAGGGCCACCTAGGCCCACCTAGGGTGTCCCTAGCCCGGACTGGGATGTGTCCATTGGCCTCCATCATGGAAGGGCCACCTAGGCCCACCTAGGGTGTCCCCAGCCCCGTGAGGGGGTTGGAGGAGCCCCCGTGGCCTCCAAGGGGCTCCGCCGTGGGGCTGAGGGCCGTGTCCCGCAGGCCCCTGGTGTACACAGTGTCCTTGCTGCTCCCCACGGCCTACCTCATCGGCCTCTTCTTCACCCTGAAAACTCACTCGCACATCTATGACATCCACATCAGCGACTGCCACAGTGAGCGCCAGCCCGCCCGCGGCCCCCGCTCCCCTCGCTGACCCGCGAGTTGCCCCACGGGGGGCTTCCTGACCGCGTCCCGGCCTCTCGCCCCCAGTGCCCGGCCACCACCACAGCGCCGTGGTGCACTGGTCTCGGTGGAGGGCCCTGCTCATCCTCCTGCTGTCCACGCTCTGCATGTCGGCCTGCGCCGACCTGGCCACGGAGCACATCAGCCCCATCCTCACCAACTCCACCATCTCCCAGGTGAGCACGGAGGGGCCCACACCTGCCCCGCGGGGCCAGGAGGCCACCTTGGCCAAGGGCCACCGTGGTCGATGGCGTGGTGAGGAGCGCCGACGCCTCTGCTCCCCTCGGCAGTACTTCATTGGGGTCACCGTGCTGGCCATGGTGCCCGAGCTGCCCGAGATCGTCAACGGCATCCAGTTCGCTCTGCAGAACAACCTGAGCTTGAGGTGAGGTGGCCCTGGGAGGCCGGGGCCCAGCGGGGACGGTCCCCGTGTCCTGGCGTGCAGCGACGGGGCCCAGGTTTCCCTTGCTTGGCTCCACTGCAGCACTTACGGACCGGTGCTTGGCCACGAGTAGACTTGAAAATCATGGGAAAATGGGGCCAGAAACACGTTCTGCTCCTCTAGATCTCAAGGGAGATCTTGCCGTGTCCTTGCCTTGGGTTGAGCTGTCCTAGCGGGACTGGCACTGCAGGTGCTTCAAACCCAGCTTTGGAACACCTGCAATGGAGGGAAAGCCAGGAAGCTCTGGTGGGACCATGTCCCCCGTGTCCCCAGGGGCTCTGGTCTCGCCCCAGTGCCATCCTTGGTGCTCTCTCCTCCCCAGCATCGAGATCGGGAACTGCATCGCTGTCCAGGTGTGCATGCTGCAGATCCCCATCCTGGTGCTCTTCACCATCTTCTACGTAAGTGGTGTCCAGGAGAGCCCTGGGCGCTGGGGGGACCCGCCAGGCACAGCCACCGTCCTGTCCTCCCTGCTGCTGCCTCGGCACCCAGTACAGCTTGGAAGGAGAAGTGGGCTCAGATATCTGCTCCCTGGGCTGGAGCTGGCCCTGTCATGGTGTCCTGAGGGCCGTGGTGGCATCCTGAGGACCGTGTTGTGGAGGGGAGCTCCGAGGGGTGACGTGCGAGTCCCCGGTTGGGTGTAAGGGCAGCTCTTCTCTGCCTCACAGCCCACCAACTTCACCCTGGTCTTCAGTGACTTGCACGTCTACGCCAGCATGTTCAGCGTGGTTCTCATGAACTACATCTTCATGGATGGCAAGTGTGACTACTTCCAAGGTACGGACCAGGCCGGAGGCTGCTCTGGGGCTCGGGATGTGCCCACATTCCCTACAAGGACCCAGGGAGACAACCCTGGAGCCGCCCACTCGCTGTAACCTCTGGCCTGTGGTGACTTGGGCCATTCCTGGGCTCTTGGTGACCCTCCAAGGCGATGCCAAGCCAGGGCTACCACCCCGCAACCAAACACAGGAGCAGAGTTGGGCTTGGCGTGGGAAAAGGGAGCAGCTCCAAGGAGGAATCCCTCCTATTCCTTCTTAGGAGGGAATTATGGCCCTTTTCCTGAGGCTGGGCAGAAGAACACGTGTTTCCTCAGGGACACTAACCCAAGCTGTGCCCGAGGGGCTTCACCACCACCTCCCGTCCTGCTCCAGCACGGAGCAGGACCCTTCCAGGCCGCCCTTTTCCCTAGGCACCGTGCTGGTGATGGTCTACTGCATCCTCCTGGCCGTGTACTTCTTCGCACCGTCACCCAGCGGCTGCTGAGGCCGGGCCCTTGGGGGACATCCCGTGTCCCACGGAGGTGTCCGGGCTGCCGCTGCCGCCTGTCCCGGAACGGGGCGGCGAGGGGAGCCCTCCTCAACCACGGAGCCTTCACGGCCGAGCTCTTCCTCGAGGCCTTTCCCACAGCCGCGTGCGGGTGGAAGGGAAACGGTCCTCAGCGGAGGCTCCTGGAGGAGGTTTCCGCGCGCACCCGAGGAGGACCCTTCCCTGGGAAGGAGCCCCGTGCCCTTCCGCGCTGGAGCGGCACCGGGTCGGGAAGGACTCGGGCCCGCGGGGAGGCTTTGGGCTGGCACGGGAAACACCACCCGTCCCGTCTGGGGGCTGTTCTGCCATTAAAGCAGTTTTGTACGAAGGCGGACGGAGCTCGTTTGTGGGGGCGCGAGGTCCGGGAGGCCGCGCCGGGCGAGCAGCTCGGCAGGACGGAGCTTAGCGACGGTCCTGGGGCTGGGACAGAGCCTTGGCACTCACCAAAGCCGGGCCTTGCAGAGCTCGGGGCAGCAGGGCTAGGAAGGGCCCCAAGCTGCTCTCTGGAGTCATCGGGTGCGAGGTCCAAAAGCTGCGGCCTCCTCTTCCTCAGCGATGGCTCCGGTTGCCCGTATCACAGAATCCCCGGATGGTTGAGGTTGGAAGGGACCTCTGGAGATCCCAGGGCACAGAATCCCCGGATGGGTGAGGTTGGAAGGCACCTCTGGAGATCATCTAGTCCTACCTACCTGCTCGAGCAGGGACACCCAGAGCACGGGGCACAGGGTGGCAAAATATATAGGGCAGCCACGGCAAGGTTCGAGGTCCAAGCAGGTGTGTCGGGCACATTTATTGGGCAGAGCAAAAGGAAAACGCCACCAAAAAGCCGCGTGGGACACCCAAATCCAGGCAAGCAGAGCTCCTGCTCCTTCCCCAGCTCCCTGGGGCTGCACTTTGTCCCAACAAGCAGCAAGGAAAGGACGGTGAGGGATTCCACCCCGGACTGGTCGTCACGGCCGGCGCCGTGGCTGGGAACGCGCCGGTGCCCTGTCCAGGGGCGGCCGACGGCAGCGCTGTAGACTCAACAGCTCGGGGCTGCAGATAACGTAATTTAATCAACAAGCAGGAAAAAAAGATAGCAGGAGAGACAGAACAAGAAGTTCTGAGAAGGTTCTGCTGCAGCTCAGCTGGCTGAGAGGACAGTGAGGAAGAGGAGGAGGGAGGCAGGGGCTTCCCCAAGACCTGGTCCCATCCCACCTCTGCCAAAGTGATGTGGGAATTAAACAGGAGCCGATAGGAAAGGTCAGAAACCCTCCCCGTCCCTCCTCCCTTTGAGCTGTCCTAACTGCAGAGCAGCATTGCAGCCCCTGCAGCCCCCCGAGGATGACTGGGGAAGGCCAGCGGAGGAAGGCCAGGCCCAAGGCAGCTGGTGGCTCCGAGCTGCAGGACGAGATGGGTTTGATGGGGTCTTCAGCGAGGAGCCCACCCAGCTGAAGGTGGGAAGCAGGAGAACCAGCACACGGACTAGGGAGCCCTTTTGGGAAGAGGCTCCCAAGGCAGTGATGTGGTGGGGACACTCAGCCTCTAACATGTGAGCGCTGTTAAGGCCAGGAGGAGGCCGGGCAGGAGGCCGATGAGTCCCACGGGGCCCCAAGAGCTTCCAGCAGAAGGGAGCGATGCAAAGACGGGGTTCAACACAGACCCAGGAGCGGCAGCAGCGTCCCGAGGCAGCGGAGGATGCGCTTGAGCGGGATGGCCAACCTTTATTTTGCTGGGCCTTGATCGGAAAAGCAGCAAGATTACAATAAAAACACAACAAAAAGCCACCCCCAAACACTGGGGAAGTCCAACATCAGGGACAAGTGGGAACACTGCGACTGGGCAGGGCTGGGAGCGCCCTAGGATGGACGGGCACCGTGAATTCAACGCTATGGTTTATTAGAACACAAATAGAACTTTAAAAGTCACTAAAAAGCCAGCATCTAATGCTTGCCTTAAAGGATGCAAGGGGAAGCGTTAGGAAAAGCTAATGGAGAAAAAAAAAGGCACTTAAAAATGAGTTTTGAAGGAAAAGGGTTTTGCACAAACCTGATGCGAGGCTGGTGGAGATGCTTGGAGTTCAACGTGTGTTCTCCTGAGGGACACAGAGAAGGAGATGCCCCTTCCTCTCCTGCACACGTAGGGATGAAGAGGGATGGAGATTCCCTCCCCGCTTTTCTGATGTTGTATTTCCTGGGATGAGTGCTCCATTAATATCCGAAGATCAGAAAACCCCACAAAAATGGAGTGAAACCACATGCACCAAAGCGCTCCCCAAAGGAACAAGATGCTCCCCGGAGAAAATCCAAGGCATGAAGCATGGAAAGGAGGGAATCCAGAAGCTTGTGGAAACACCTTGGAGACCACAGAGGACAAGCCCCTGGTGTGGTGGCTCATGCCCACGCACAGGGTGCCACTCACCGCAGGTTAAAGGCTGCTTTAAAGGGCTGAGTTTCCCTCTTAGCTCTTTCCGGGTGCAATGTGGGCAGAAAGGGTTAAAAAAGACTAAGCAAAACCTCCCACCCACAGCAAACTACACAGTAGTCCGTTAAGTGGCATCTTTTAACGAGTCGTCCAAGCAAACCTTTCAATATGAAAAGGGGAGGAGCAGCGGGAGCGGCGGCCCGGCCGCTCCGGAGGCTCCAAGAGGACGGGAGGCTCCAAGAGGACGGGAGGCTCCCCCGAAACGCATGCAAGGCCGCCTCGAGCCCTCGTTTTGGCCGAGCTCAGCTGGACGTTAAAGGGGTTCGAGCGGCATCCGAAGCAAACGGACAGGGCGGCTGTTGCTCCGCACGGAACCTCCTCTGGGTTAGACACAACCTATGGAATAACAGGTCGGACGCTCCGTGAGCTCAGCCATTCCCTAAGCTCCCCTCCCTCCCTCCCAATGAAGTTGCAAGCAGGTGCTGATGGCAGTTTAATGGTTGGATGGCATGGATTTGTCCTGGACAGCAGTTGTCATTAGCGGTGCCCTTTAGATATCCATAAATAAAAAGCAGATTTCCAACAACTGAAAATAAAAATTTCTAGAAAGGCATCAATGTATTTGCTGAATAAGGCGTTGAGCAGGTTCCTCCATCTTCCTAGCAAGAGCATCCTCGGTATCCATAAATAGGGGACGGGGGCAGACAGGGCTCTTGGCCGTAGTGCTTCTCGGGCAGAGGTGGGAGCCGCTCTCATTTTAGCCGCTCCACGAGTCCCTGTGTGAGTCCAAGGTGCAAGAGCTGCGATCTGGAGAGACTTGCTAGATGCGGGAAATACTCCAGGAGCTTCTCCCAGGACAGTTCCAGCAGGCTGGGCACCACCAGCCACATTTTGAACAGGGAGCCAGTCCGTTTGTTTTCGTGGATGTTGACCACCCCTCCGTGCACGTACATACAGCCGGCCTGGGTGGGAAAAGGGGAAGAGCATCAGTGCCAGGGAAACCTCTCACGGAGGCAACGGGGCTTTGTGCCATGAGCTCCAGCCCAAGGAACGCTTTAGGAGCAGGGCAAAGTGTTAAGAGATTATTCTAGACCCGCGCTGGGGTTTTAAGCTAAAAGTAATATATATTTCTAAATTAAAAACATGCCTCTTCCTTGGGGAAGGTGCGTATCAGGCTTGAGGTTTCCCGGGAAGAGTGCATTCCTAGGAAACTGCCTCCCAGCGAGATATGCCAGTGGTAACACTGTGCTGTCGTGCTGCTAAAGGAGGCTGAAGTCACAGCTCACGCTCTTCCTCCTGCTGGCTGCAAGTCTCTGAATTTCCAGGGACTGCAAAAAGCAGCAGCAATAGCAAGATGCTATTGAGGGAGAAAATGGTGTTTTCTGCTTTCTCCTGTTCTCTCCTTTTCCAAGGAGAAAACACTGCTTCCTTTGCTAATTTTTCCACCCTGGCTGTTCTCTGGGGGTCAAACCCACAACAAGAAGAAGTTACTCGGGATCACCTTTGTGCGCTTCTTTCTTTTGCAAACAGCTATCGCTGTTCGCACACGGAATCACTTGTTGAATTTAATGCATCTAAGGGCAGCATCGGGGCGAGCGGGACGCGGTGCACACGCCGCAGCTCCTCAGTGCAGCAGGGGTGAAGGCCAGAGCAGCAGCAGCCCTCAGCCTCCCCCGAGCAGCGGCACCCAGTCGAGCTCAGCTCCTTGGTAACATCAGTTCAGCTCTGTGTGCGGCCCACGCAAACACTGGAGCAGCAAGAGGATGTTTGGGGTGACGGGTTAATCTTGAGCTAGGTAGGAAGGAGAGCAAGGCGCTTACCGGGGTGACAGCAGCGCAGTGGAAGTACACGGGCTCGGGCATGGCAGCCGGGAGCTTCACCCACTGGAACGTCTGCAGATTCAGCTTCCAAACATCCCCCAGGATCACTTCTCCGTTATAGCCGCCGCACACGAACACATCTGTAGGGAAGAGGAAAGTCTTAGTCTCAATAGAAATTTATGGAATGTGCTCGACTCAAGTCAGGGATTGCCTTTCTAGGATGGTTCCAGGGTCAGTACCCACCTCTCTACCTCTCTACACCATGCCCATGCACCTCTCTACCTCCCAAATCAACGCCAGAAGAGGTTGTCCTCCTGCCCATGCCCACCCATCGCGGCCTGCCAGTGATGCCAGCATCACTAGGGCAGCTTCAGCAGCTCAGAGCTTCAAGAAGTAGTAAGATTCCTGCTTTAAGATGCATTAAGCCCTACATAACCTGGGATCAGAAATATCTGGCTTTGAGTAGATTCTCGTATTTTCAGGCCCACAGGTCTCAGATCCAAACTTACCTGAGGAAAGATCAACTGTGGCCAATCAAACATGGATTTTATGGGCACAGTGCTCTCTAATCTGCACTTTGAACAGAGCCATGCAAGCAATGTGTAGCAAGAACATTTGGAGGCTCAAATTGAATAAAAGACTCTACTAAGCTCCAGGCAGCTCCTAAGACACACAAAAAGCCAGTCCTGGGATCGCAGATCTCAGGTTTACTCCATGATGAACCAGGCAACCTATTCAAGAGAGCCCTAAATGACCCTGTCCCTAAAGAACTCGGTTTCCAGGACTTTGCCCCATCTTGCTTTTCACAGCAGAGGTAAAATGTAAAATTGGCCAATTAGTCCCAAAGCTGCAGCAGGAGCCCCGTTCATACCTGCTCATTAGCTTGCAACCAGCTGCAATTATCAAGCTGCAAAGTATCACAGACACTCCTGGCTAAAATGGACAACAATTTACATTAAAGCATTTTGTGCATCTGGATGTTGCACAAAATAGCACACAATTTCTAAGAGCAACAGTACTGGGCATTGCAGAAGTAAATTTGCCTACAGCAGCAAGAAGACACATCCCTTACACAAACAGCCGGGCAATTTAAGGACAGTTAATGAGCAAGAAACTCTTTCCAGGAGAATTTAGATACTGTGTGGCCTGCAGTCAAGTCAAATACGGTGGAGACTAACATTTCCCAGGCCAGAAAAGCGGGGCTGTCACTGCTAGGTGTGAATGAGATGTACCAAATTTCAAGAAGTTTAGCTTACCATTTTTTATCTGAACGCAGCTATGGCATCTTCTGGCTGCTGGGAAGCCTGAGGAGAGAGAATAAGAAGTATTGGCTGTAGCTGCTTTTAGAGTGCATGGGGATTATAGCTCAACATATAACCATGGAGAGGAGTCACCTCCTTTGCTTATTAGGGGTCACATCTCTAATTTAGCAATTAGGGATTGCTAGTTTCAGGGAGACTTCATACAGCAAAGGCTGCAAAAAAGCCAGGTCCTGAAGCCAGGGTAGGCCACGCTCTGTACAACAGGGCTACCAAAAAGGCTTCAGGCATCTCAGGCACTCGATGGCTTACAGGAGATGACGCACGAAATTCCAGGCTCACCGATTTTTTCGTGTGGCTTCGTGGCAATTTCTTCCCAGGTGTTGGTTTCCAGGTTGTACGCGTGGATCTGAGGGAACAAAGAGGAGCTCTGAGTCCTCCTGACTCACCCAGCACCGTGATCATGCAGCTACGGAGGTGACAAGACTAGACACTGACCAAGGGAACCACTATGAATAACACCTCTTTTTACTGACTGCCAAAGAAAAAACATAGCTAATCGCAGTCAGTGACTAAGCAGGTATGAAAACACTCAGAACACAGTAGTTACTAAAGCTTTCATCTCCAAATATGTTACTCGAGCCCCACAGCTGAGGAAAAAGAATATTGCTTAGAAGGAAAAAACAGAATAATCAAACTCAATACCCAGCAGTTCTCTGCATTTAGATATTCCTTCCTCATACTGCAATATATGCCCAATATGAAGTAATTTTTAATAAGAATCTGTGATAAAGGTCTGCAGAAATGAAGCTCTTTTGCAGATCAGTGTGGTAGCCTGGTACCACAGATTTGTCATTTGTATGCCAACAGGTTTGCAATAACATCATTTTTTACAGAAACAGGGAACATTCTGCTCCTAAGTTACCTTATTTCTTATCAAGCTTCCCTGACAGATGAAGAGTCTGTGCTGGGTAAGCTTTGCAGTCAAAACTCCCCTTTCCATCAGGTACCCAACAGTTCCAGACTCCTTACCTTATCCAGTGAATAAGCTGTCCAAGAAGTTCCACCTCCCAAGATATAAATCCGCTGACCATCATGTGCGATTTCATGCCTGTACCTGAAAACAGACAGTTAACAGCACAAGGAAATACTGCAAACGAGCAACAACAAAAGCCTTCTCTGGAAGCACTATCAAATCCGAGTGTTTTAAGCCAACACCTCAAGCTTGGCTACATTATATCTGTCCCTCAAGTTAGGACTTATCAAAAGAAATAAATTCCACCATAAATTCCCAGTGGCAGCACAAGGCATTATTTGTCTCCAGACTAAATCAACAGGTCACTGTCTGACCTCCCAACCCTCTCTCCTCCACATGGGAACCTCTTCCTCTCCTCGGCACTCACCAGCCAGCCCAGGTCTCCATCTGTTCCAGCATCACACAACACAGCTCAGTGTCCTGCCCTGGGGCTTCAAGTCCCATCCCTACATCCCTCTAAACGCCAGACTGATGGTTTTGCAAAACTCCAAGGTAAAGATACTACTCTAAGAGTGCCTTTAAGCCTGGTGTGCTACCTGAGCTTCTCACTCCAGGCTGATATTCCCCAAATAAATGCTTTTTCAGACCACCCAATCACTGTTTTTAATTATGATACGTCTCAGGCTTGACTAACTAGACCTTTTTGTCCTGCTTGTGAGCAGCTCCTCACCTCTCCTCCGGCATGTCACAGGACATGTTGTTTGGTTTCAGTTGGAACCACTCCCGAGTGTTAAGGTCTAGTTTATGCAGGTCAGTACTGTAGATGTAGCCAGTGGTTCCTCCAAACACGTAGAGCGAGCCGTTGATGATGGCCATAGCCTGGAAGGAGGGAACGAAGACAGTAAGAAAGGACATCAGTGGATTTCTACCCTACCAATGTAAGACTCTCCATGCAAAGCTCTACCCAGCGCTTGCAAGTTGTATGTTCAGAAGGAACACCAAGGCTGAGCACAGAAGACACACAAAAGAGCCCAGAGGGGATTTGCAGGGATGGAAAATAGCTCCATGGTCACAAGATGAGGAACTAGAAGGAACAGGGAAGGAAAGAGCTCCCAAGAGAAATAATAAGCAGAGCCTAGAGGGAAAAAGCACATGATTCCCTCTAGAAGTGGAGAGTTCTACAGGGTGCATAGGGAAAAGGGACAGAAAGTTAATTCAGGGTCTCCTGAAGAACACAGGAGATATAAGACTTCATGGAAGAGCAGAAATCAGCACTGTATTGGGGCAATATCCTGAAAAAAGTGCCAAAATCCTTAACACTGGAGCAGAAAGAAAATAAAAAGCCACAGAGGAGATGCGTCCAAGAAGGGTGACAGCTGATCCTCTTCAGGCATAGGAAGAGCCGGATCTGTGCAGCAGGACCTTCGGAGAGCTCAAACACCAGCACGGCCAACCCCGCACGTCCGCTGCGCCGACCTTATAGGGACACTGCTAGGGACAATCCTCTCAACCAGCTATCAGGTGGCCAGCCTGGAATACTGGCCTCCCGGAGCCGTGAACACGGGGCAGGCAGCTGTCCCCTGAGCGGGCAGCCCAGGGGCTTCTCCTCCCAATAGCCCGTTTGCCAAAGCCCAGTAAGGGCTGAAGCTGCACTGGGGAAGAGGGTCCTCCCTCCCCACGTGGCTGGCAAGCACAGAGCTGCATGAGAAACCAGGGGGCTGTGATAGTCCCAGAAACACAGCTTAACTGTTTTCACTTCAATGCATGTTTTCTTAACAAATTTTGGCTTTCCTTATCCTGACGTGAACACAGAACAACTCAAGTCCCTGTTAAGAGAGCAGACCACTCAGGTGCCTTCTGCAGGGCACCAAAAAGCAGCACGTGCCAAGGCGCCCACCTCGTACCTGCCCGTAGATGCGATTGGGCTTCCTGCCCCGGCAGCTGAGCAGAGCCCATCTCTTGTACTTGACGTTGCAGACGTGGACGTCGTTGCCGTTGCTCTCCCCAAAGGGGATCCCTGTGCCCCCAAACACGAGCAGGTTGTTGCCGTGCAGAACAACTAGGAGAGAAAAAGGGAGAGCAGAGAGGCTTGTTGCCTTGAGGTGCAGTTAGAGCTGCTCTGCTCTGGGAAAGAGTAGGCAGCAGGTGTTCAGTGTTGTTCAAATAAAGACTGTAGGCTTCACACTTTGCATTTATGGCCTTGAAACGCTCTGCAAGTGGCAGAATGCAAGCTCAACGCCATGGTAACCAAGGCCTGCCTTTTAAAAACAGCTTGTGAACAAAGAGATCTATTTCTGGATGTTCTGAGATGCCTTAATGAACGCACATCTAATATTTGAAAATGCAGCGTCCTTGCAAAGACCAAGGCAAACACCCCAAAACCGTCACTTGTGCTTGATTTTTTCCTTCCTCTCTGCCTCAAGTGAAAAGGGAAAGAAAAACAAATAAAAACCCAACTCAGAACCAAGGTTTGGTTACAGAAGCATGGGGAGCAGGATGCAGATTTCCCAATTCTCGCCTGGTTTTCCATTCCACCAGGGACAGTGATTAAAATAGCCCCAGGGCTCGGTGCTCGGGAATTGAATTTCCCCCGGGAATTGAATTTCCATACGTACGTGACATGGACGCCAGTTCCCGGGGCATGTAGCCTTCGGTGCCCATCTGATGCCAAGTGTCCGTCGCGAAGTTGTATCGCCAGAGCTCCCTGAAGAGCGGGTAATCTTCGTTCTCTGGGCCTCCAGACTCGTCGTAGTCGGGGTTGTAGCCTCCAAACACGTACAGGTTGGCGTTGTCCGCCACGCACCGATGGCCGCTCCGGGCCGGAGGGGATCTGTGGCCTAAAGCAGGGCGAGAAGGGAGGTCAAACAGCTTTGGTGGAAGGTTCCACCCACTGCAGAGCTTCTCCTGCAGCAGCATCTGCAGTGCAGAGGTCACTGCTCTTTGAGGACACGGTCACCTCTCAGACCATGGAGCACTTCTGCATGTGCCACATCACATCCACATCAGCTCCAGCCCTTCAGACACTGCATTTTTGGCACAATGACCCTTTGGTAAAAACTATTTCCAGGATATTTCTTCAGCTCCCTTTGCAGGTGTAACACGCATCAGAATTCATTCAGGAGACGGCACCAAACTGCTCATATTCAAACCTGACGCGTGGGAACGGAGAAGAGGAATGATTTGCTCTCCCTCCAACATTTTCTCCCTCTTTTTTCCCCCTCTTTTGCTCTTAGCACCCTGTAGCTCAGCTGAGATTTCCCAGGTTGGGGACAGTTATGGGCTGCCTAAATGTTCCACATCCCAGGGCAGAGCAAGTCCAAGCCCACAGGCGCCGGCTGAAGCGGCAGCAGGGAGCACAGCTATGAGCTCACAAGCTGCATTCCCAAAAGGAAGCCCTCTGTCTATCCAGCCTCTTCCCTAAAAAACGACAGCAATAAAGGCACGTGGAGTGAGGAACTTAAAGAGCTTAACCAAAAAGGGCTGAGAAGGATGCACACGTGGTGCTCGGGTGGCGCCGTTTGCTTCCGCAGCCCGGGGCTCTCGGGATGCGGGATCGGATACGTTCTCCGTGCCTGTTTTCCTACAAATCCCAGATCTGCTCCAGCCCGGGAGGATCAGGGCACGGCGCTGGGCGGCCAGCTGAGCTCGCACCCGCAACACCAGGAGCAGCTCAGGAAGGAAGGTAAAGCGGGGAAATGCCTCACGACTGGCACGGCGGCACCTCTGCTTCCTTTTATCCTCTGCAAGAAGCTGGAATCCAGGAAAATCACTTGGACAGCAATATTCTTGAAGAGCGGCGGCACTGGGAGTTGGGGATGACAACAGACAAGTGAACAAGGAGGAAATCCCAGCTGGTTTTAATTCCCTGCACAGCAAGAGAGCAGCAGAGTGCCAGAGACGGATGTTTTCCATCAGGGAGACACAGGACCACGCAACGAAGGAGAAGGATGACAGGAATAGCCGGGATCAAGTCCCTGGGCAGAGGAAGCGGCCACGGGGCGCAGCCGGAGCCTCTCAAACTGGCTAGACCCGACCCCAAGGTCCCTTGGCACCAATGAACCAGTGATCCCCGCCACTCGCCTGCTCCCAAAGCTCCTCCACAGCTATTCAGCACGGAAGAGGATCTGCTGAAGTGCCTAATTAGGATCAGATGAGTTTTCTTCCTAAATCCCAGTGTCATAGTTATCACCAGTGAATCAGACGTGCCAAGTAATAACAAACGAGGCAGCCGGTTGCTTCCCACATGAAAGGCGAAACACAAAATGAGTTTGGGCTGAATAATGGATTTTAACTCCATAGAAGCAGATGTGCTTCAGCATGGACCCTGTGTGCTGCTGCTTGAAGCTCATGGAAGATCAAGCTGCTCTGGAGCAACCACCTTGTGGCTCCCACCTCGTGGTTCTCACCTTGTGGCTAAGCTTGGACAGCTCCGGGTTGCTTCCAGCAATAACTGCATCCCACAGTAACCACCGCTTCCAAAACCAGTAAGGACTACCCAAAAGAGCGGGAAATAAAGCTAAGGAATTAATGGAAAAATCCTTAGTGTTTGGTGCATCTACTTCACGAGCAGTAGTTACCAGCAGCAGAGAGCACCAGCTTCAAAGGTGAAAGGAAAAAATGTTTTCCTTTTGATTTTTCATTTGAATTTTTCATTTTTAAACCCTGAAGCCATCAGAGAGGCAGCGTCACTTTTCCTAAATTAACACACTGCCAACAGAGACACTGGTTCAGACTCTTCTTATCACGGGAGGAGAGGAAGGGCGGCACTCTTGGAGAGCAGTTCACCTGACCTTGGGTATCAGCAAACAAAGCTGGGCCTGAGAACGTTGTGTCTCTCCACAGTCTATCTTAGGAACGGCTCCCAGGTCTAGGCTTGACCCAAGGAAGCCCGTCCAGCTTGTTTCTTCTGCATTTTCCCTGAAGGTTTCCATTGAGAAGACCTGAAAAAACTGAAGTAGGAGCTTAAATCTCTAGTGGGATCCTGGGAGCACTGAAGTGGGATTTGTGGGAAGGGAAAGGATTTTATTTTTTTAGTTTAGTCGCATATTGAATCAAATAGGTATTAAGGAATTAAGAGTGCAAATATTACTTTATAGATCCTATTGCCTTCTAGCTATACACTTGCTGTGAGAATTCTCCAGAGGACGAGGGAAGAATAAGCTTCATAGAAAACAAATTAAACAGTAACACGCATAATTCATATAAAATAAATACTTCAAAAGCAGAAAGGCTGCTTGAGGTTCAACATTAAAAAGAGAAAATATCCAAGTGTAACAAAGCCAAGAACAACAGCAAGACAAGAGCTAAGGTTCAAAAAGGGGTGAGTGAGAGGCAGCGAGAGGGATGCACTAAGCCACCAGATTGATCATTTCAAGATATTTCCAAGAAATACAGAAAAGGCTGCTCACTAACCCCTTCGTCCAGCCAGGCCTCTGTTCGGAATTGAGGTGACCTAAATTCACTTTATAAAAAGAAATCTTAAAAAAAAAAAAAAAAATACAACCAAAGAGATTCCTCTAGTTCCTGGCTTTCTAAAGAAGAGACTCGTACAAGTTTAATCTATTTAAGAGTTAATTCAAATCAGCTTCTTCAGCAGACAAGTTCCAGGACTGGTACCTCCACAGAGGAGATGCATTTCCATTTAATTATGTTTTATCAGATGATTCACCTCTCCTACCGAAATGTTTAATGCAGGTTTCAGATCTGGTTTTGCTCCAGGGTTAGCAGCACGCAAGGAGCCTATGAGACAAATGAAAACGTTAGCGGATTGGGGGAGATGGAAACATCCAAGCTTCTGTTAACTAAAAAGCAAGCAAAAAGCAGCAAAATCTGTCACCAAAGGCTAAATGTGCCTTGGGTTATAGAAGTGTCAATATGAAACAAAGCCCAGCGAGACACCAGCACCATCAAAAGCTGCAAGTCACGGGGCTCTGCTCTAAACTCTTTGATAGCAAACAAGGAAAGGAGAGGCTTGATATGCAAATTCAAGGCAGATCTGTGGTAAAGAGGTCTTAAAAGCTCATTAGAGCTGTACAAAATGACTTCAAAATGAAAAAAAAAAAATAGGGATTGGAAAAGCAGGCTGCTTGCCAAGCTCCAGACTTCCGAGCAAAGAGCTGCCACCCTGCAGCTGAAGGGAAGGTGGATTCCGGAGGCCGAATATGACCCTGGAATGTGGAGATTCCTTTTCCTTGGTCCGTATGGCAGAAATGGGTCCGTTGACCATACGGGGTCTCCAAAGATTGCTGAATTTATTTAAAAACATGCGAGAGACGGTAGCTTTTAGAGAATTAGAGTAATTAAGAGAAACAAGAGCTAACACAGAATTGATGTGAAGGATTGTGACGGGGCCATAACGAAGGAAACTTCTCTGAAAGTGCTCCAGTAAGTGACTGCTCAGATGGCCTCCATTAGAAAGGATTCCTCCTTTAATAGCTCTCCTGCAAAAGACACTAGAACATGAGAATAAAGGAGGAAATGATTTATGGAAAACCTAAAAATAAATAAACAAATATTAAAAATATCCTTAGCATCAGCAGGTTCAAGTCAGAGAGCTCTTTCAATGCTATCAACACACCAAGAACTGCAGCACGTATCAACAGCCCCTATTGACTCTGCTGCATTTTTGTGCCACGTTACAGCAGCTCTGTAAAGTCAGACAAGGGGAAAATTAAACTCTGAGGTGCAAAGCGATGCAGGGCCAGCCCTGAATCACATGCTGCAAAAATACAAGGCAAGTGGTGCTTCAAACGGAGCGGCACAAAGAGCCGTTCCAAAGAACAAAGGAATTTTCTTTCCATTGATAATTCTGCCTTTAACGCAGAAGTGGAAACGCTGGCATCGTTTCCCAGCTAGGTTAAACGAGAAGGGAGTACCTGCTATTTGTGCTAGTAAGAGAGCCTTATTTTAAAGAAAGGAGGGAAAAAAAAGGGGGTTACTTAGCTGAATTCATTCCCTAAAAAATAAAAGTGGCGGCGTCGCATACAAAGGTGTTTTGAGAGCCTGTCTGAAATCACTCTTTTTCTTATCGTGACCACACTGGCAGAAAAAAAATAATAATCTATGCATTGTTGATAAGATGCCAGTGGAGAGTGAAGCCACTTCATTCTTCTCCCAAAGGGAAGTTTCCCTAACCCCTACGCTGCCTCCTTATCAGCTCCCAGCAAACTCGTGCAACGCTGTTTTCCTGCAGTGTTTTCCTGCTGTTTTCCCTCCCTCTCCTGGCCAGCGGCAGGAGGATCCCGCTATCTCACCATCCCTATGGATCAGAAGGGAACCAACCTCACGGCACCTCCTCGCCAGGGCTGGATACGAAGCTGGGCAGTAGCCAGAGCATCCTGCAGTGCAGAAGCGACCTGCATCCTTTGGGAGCAAAGCTGAC
>JAVCKT010028927.1:8551-25441 GCA_032273925.1 Rhynchotus rufescens
ATTCTGTAAAGGTCTTTGGTTAACATACCTCCAATCACACACATTCACATGACATTCATACTACACCAGACCTATTGAGGACAGCACTGCACTGTGTGACAGCCTCTCTCCAAATTCCCATTGACTGGGATGTCCTCATGCTGTTTCCAGGCACACGCATCCAAGCCGTGCCCAGCATCAGTGCACGGAAAGGCTCCGATGTGTCAAAGCTACACATTAGAACAGGTATCTAATTGTTCATCCCAGTTTGGATGGTAAAAAGGCATGCACATAGATACAAAAGAAAAAAAAAAACGAATGTCTTGAATATTCTAGAGGAGGAAAAAATAGGCAGAGGGATTAAACATCAAGTAAACTCTACTGGGTAAAAATGAGATTTTTGTGGGTGTCATTTACAGAAAAGACCTGACCAAAAGGGGAAAGACCAGGTATTTAAGGACTGGTCTGTCGGGCACTGTGCCGTTGTAGCAGCCAGAACACAGTTCCAGGCACCGGTCCAAACAGTCCTAGACCTGCAGCCAATTTGGGTGCCCGCTTCGCTACGGCATTTTCTCTAGCTATGGCACCACCAACGGGGAGTCAGGAGTCTTTGGTTCCTGCTCCTTCTGACTCCAGGGATGTGCTGGAGTGGAGCCTGCTCCCTGTACTGGGACCAATGGCTCATTAATGTGAAATACAGGAAAATGCTTCAGAATAAAAGCCAGAACACTCCTGTACTGGCTCCTGAAGTCCCAAATAGTGAGGCCATTCCGTTTTCCTAATCTCTGCACCTAATGGTTATAGATACCTCCTTCTGGGTAGAATATAAGAGCACATCCCGTGTAAAGATACTGTCACATGAGACACTGATTATCTTGGATTTCTCTGCCTCATTGATTCCTTTCGGGATAGTATTTCAATTACCTGTTATCACTTTCTACTCACCGAATCACTTCACAGCAGACATAATGTCCTTGGTTCAGAAAGCTCTTAAGGCTTTTATGAACTCATTTACTGAAATCCAACAGTTTTTAGTAGCAGCAATAAAAATATGTGAAGCGAAATCCACAGTGCTTGCAGAGATGTGAAACAGTCACTCTCAGGATTTGCAAGAACCTTCCAAAACTTTGCTGCACAGAATTCACTTTCAAGGGCTGCAAATTAAACTCTCATACAAAAGGCTGCATCCACTACAGCTGTATGCAGAATTTTATTTACATCCTTGGAACTCAGACCCAGCTGATCCCATCCAGTAACAGTCAAGTTACGCTCTTAAAGCTTGAAAACATAACTGGCATCCATCTCCAATAACAAAAATTACACAACCCAGACACTTTCCCTCTGATTTCAGTAGCAGATGGTAGGCAGCCACCTCCGAGACACTGTTTTATGATTGCGAATGAGTTTGCAGTGAATCTTGATAAACGAGCACTTGATCTAATCACCAGCATGCTCTAAAATGAGTTTTGCAAAAAAATGACTCGCAGCCATCACTTACTGTGACTGATTTCTGTTCCAGATCTATTCCTCCGGCAACGCTAAATCCCAGGCCAGCTCCCTCTTCCTTGTGCAGGACTACAAAGTAGGCGTCTTCTTTGCTCTAGCAGAAACACGGGGGTCAGAGGAAGAGCAAAGCAAAGATCAAGACCAAGTTCCCACAGATGACAAATTCCCAGCACTT
This sequence comes from Rhynchotus rufescens, assembly GCA_032273925.1. Taxonomy (NCBI): domain Eukaryota; kingdom Metazoa; phylum Chordata; class Aves; order Tinamiformes; family Tinamidae; genus Rhynchotus; species Rhynchotus rufescens. The sequence goes on from JAVCKT010028927.1 coordinate 10,212, forward strand.
TCAGGCAAGTGAAAAAGGCAACTCAGATTTAAAACTCCGGGATGTTAAATACATTTCTGTTCACGTGACAGACACAGGAAACAGCACCATGGGAGGACTCAGCTAGCAGCAGGGATTTCTTCATGACTAGAAAGCAAAGTGAAAATTAGGACACAGGTACTATGCCTGGGGTGACTTCACTTACAAAGGCGTTGAGAAACTTTTCGTTGCCGAATGTTTTGCAATCAAAATCAACTGCTTACACACACATTTGGCAGAGCGCTCAAGGAGGCAACTCAGGGGAGAGAGGGCTGTGGCAGGGGGGGCCAGAAGGGGTTGTCATGGGGCATCCCAAGTCACAGGGGTGGGAAAGTAGCAGAAAGCTGCACTTCTCCCTCGTGCTCCGAAGGCAGCCCCTTGCTCTGGGGAAAGCAGCACCCTGCTTGCTGCTCCAGGGGCATCTACTCATAGCGAGGGGTCCCAACCCCATGGGACATCCCAGAGCTTGTCACACATCTCATTTCCTGGTGCCGCTTGCTCCAGAGACCCCGCACAGCCCTGCTGCACCCTTTACACCCAAGCACTGACTCCACACGGAATTACTAACACTCGTGTTACCCCCTTTCTCTTCTGCCCTTACAAAGACAACAGGATAAAACTCTTCCCATAAGCACAAGACAATCTTAAAAGGTGCAAAGTTGACCTGTTTGAAGTGATGGGCTGCTGCCAACATACAGAATTCGCTATGAGAAGAGCAGTCCTGTCCTGAACTCCGATGCCACCTGCACAATGACCAGGGCAAAACCAGACACTGCCACAGATGCCACATTTTGTGGTGTAAGTGGCCCTAACAGCAGTCACATGGTGGAACAAGGGCCTAGCAACAAATGTGTGGCAGAGCATGAGAAGCTGCGAGCAGGAAGCAGGGCTCAGCTCTTCCCCGGGATCCCATCCAACATCAATCATTTCCAGAAACTGCCGACACTGAAATTAATGACACATCACTAGGAATGAACCTTTTAATCTATTTATCATTAAATGACATATTTAGTTCACTAAACTTCATGCATTTAACTCATGGTTTGCCTTTCTGTTTCACTGCAAAACACATGAGAACCACGGCTTGCTAATATTCCTCAGCATTATAGCCAGATTCTTGGCCTCCCTGGGCAAGTTTCTGCCAAGCAGTGGCCCCAGAGGATTTCCCTGTGTTCAAGGCATCCCTGCATAGCACAGAGCCAACATCAGAAATCAGTGCCGCCCTGCTCGGAACCACGGATGGATCAGTGCTTGGGGACAGGAGGGCAGTCAGGGCTGAACATCTTAGACTACAGTCATTTGTAGCTGTCAAGACCTTTCTACCTGTACTGAAGGGAGAATTGCTTTATGTTAGGTTAGAAATAGTAAATTCAGATAAATATCTCCTTTAGACCCCTTCAACGATGTGTGCTAAGTGTGACAGTCATCTCAGCATCTTTGACAGGTCACTACTGACATAGTCCTTTCTGGTTAAGGAGGTCATGCTCTTCCCAACACTTTCACCCTCTTGATATCAGGACATAATTTGCTTAGAGTGGTAAACAATTCATTAGAGGCCTCTGGTTTTGGAGGGCTACACGAGGATCCTGTATACTGGGCCAGTCACCAACACAATCCAAACATGGGCTTCCCAACCCCTAGGACAAGCATTTCCTGACTTCCCAGCTGCCAGGTTCTGTCCTCACCAGCCATGTGTGATACGGGTCCTGCCTGGGGCTGCCTCAATAAGCACCCTTTGACTTTGATCCATGGCTTGGATCAGTCACACCGTGGCCGTGCAAGGCCTGCAGAAATCCCAACCATCTGCTGGGCTCTGCGAGGAATGAGGACACGCAAGTGCCCAACAGCTCCGCGAGGCAGCTCAGTGCAGCTGAACTCCTTGAAGCGCCCTGCAAGCTACTCTGCCAAAATCTCCGTCTCACCAACCTGCCCAGAGTTACAGAAGAAATGAGCAACATAACAGGAAAGTACTCAAATCTCTCGCATCTCTCTCTCTTGCCTGTCAGCCAAAGATCATCAGTCACAGAGGTCTAATCAATAAAAAGTATTTTTATTTTTTCTATTACTAGCACTTATTGAATGCTAGCAATAAATTCAGCAGTGCTCCTGTCAGAAGATGATGACAGGCTCTTCCCAGGGGAAGCTCTCAATCCGAATCAAGTACAGACATCTATCTCATTTTTCAGCAGTTGTGTAATTCTGAAGAACTCTCCTATTGTGGATTTAAAGCCAGTCTGTGACTAACATAAAGTTTTCCAGTGCATGTGCCATACAGAGCTTAAATGTGGATAGAGAAACTATGCAGACAAGAAGTGCATTCCAAAGTATTCATTTTTATAAATATCTGAGTTCTTAGGTTTGAGAAATTGGCATGAATAAATAATCTCCCAAAGATCCCATGCACAATACTTTAAAGAACACTTAATGACTTTTGGCAAGGAATAAAACCCAGTCCTAAAATTTTGGGTGAGATTACCCAAGCACGTGGCTCACCAAGTTCTTGAGACTTTCAGGGTTTAGGTAGGAAGGAGGCAAAGCTGAGCAGTTTGGGGAGGTCTTACTCCCCTCAGCTTATTTTACATGTGAAAATGCAGTCTCTGTGATGAAGGCTCAGGAACATGCACCTCATCCAGTGGTTCTGAAGATCAGATGCCAGGCTCCCTTCCAGTGCCATCATTATTGTATCAACTTCACTTTGGATTTAAAAAGAATGTGGATACGTCCCAAACACACAAACACAAGCAGGGCCGAGAGGGAAGCAGCAATCACTTCACTGGGAGGCCTTCTTTAAACACGTAGCTAATGAAACAGGCTGCCTTGACAGGCACGTAATTTCTTCCTACAGGGCAGAACAAGGAGAGCACGGGGGTCCCTTCCAAGCCTCCTAGTAGCCATGTTTCCTGGCGCTGCCAGGCACCAGCTCAACATGAAGGACAATTAATTCAATTCTAATCACTTTACTGCTATGGAAAGAGGAGCAAAAGTTCCCCTGCTCACAAGCAGAGTGGGGCTGAGCCAGATGGTTGGTGGAAAGTTAAGATCTGATGTGCAGTTACTGGCCCGTCTGAGAGTTTCTCAGCTGCAATAATGACTGAAATGGAGACATATTTCTCCACTTAAAACTGGCTTATTTACCATGGCTCATAAAAGCTTTTGCACTGGATGAACACTATTTTTGTATAAAAAAGCCATTCAAATACACCATGGGTTTATGACAGGTGCTGCAGAAACAGCAGAAGAAAAATCATCTCTCAAGGGAACATTGGAGGAGCTCTGAAATTGTCTTGAGAAGCTTCATCTGTTGTTAAAAAATTAAAGGTAAAATTATTGCCCGTAATTTAGTTTAATCTTCTAGCTATTACCTTTACTTGTGCTTTGACTTCTTGAAGCATCGTGGCAATGTCACATTTTGGTATTAGCGATGACAAAACAGACTGTAACTTTTGCTGGTCCAGGCTTGAGACTAGCAGCTGATCCAAGCTAAAATAAATAGGAAAAATATAAACAATGGCTTTCTATTTCTAAACTATGCAGAGATATCTTTCAAGTACACATTATAATTTGCATTAGAATAAGCCATGGAGTGCCAGGTCACTAGCAAGCATAAATCTTGAAAATGGGTAACAAATGGGGTAGGGGAATGGGAAAGAGAACAAAAAGACAATTCAGAAGTAATCCTGAGAACCAGTCCCTGTTCTGTTACCCGCTCCCTTCCCAGTGATTTTACCAAGAGACATTGACAACAACAAAGCGACAACTACTTCTGAGGGCTGTTTCTGGCAGGACAAGCTCATCTGTCATCGCAGGCTGCACTGAGAGCACATGGTGGGCAATCGCCCCCGTTGAGGAGGGCAGGAGACAGTGTTTGCTACTGCTACACAACCAAAAACCAGACTAAGAACAATAAGGAGGGACACGGGAAAAGAGCTTGACCCTGCCGGCATCACATACTTCACTCCATACTGGAGCGCAGCCACCAGCAGCCAACAGCTTTGAAAGACAAAGGGCACTAAGAGCTACATCCAAGTTTTTAGTTAAATAGGAACTTGGGTCGAAGCCTTTCCACTGAAATGTGTTTTGGAGCAAGGCCTGAGCGACTGGAAAGTTTTGCCTCAGAAGAGCATTGTAGGGACGAAGAAGAAAGATTTCAGAGGGCTGTTTTGCTAATGGAAAGTAGTAAGAGAAAGATCTTACACTAACCTGACTGACCAGCTCTCTTCTGAGCACTTTGCATCCGGAGAGCTGTCACACGTGGCGTCATCCTCCGACGCCGAGCCCGGCGTTCCCGAGCTGCTGTTCCAAGGGCTGCTCCCCTTCGAGCTCGCTCTGGTGGCGCCCGCGAGGCTGGAGAGGGCAGAGGCCGCGCTCGGGCTGGCATCGCTCTCGGCGGGCATCCCCAGCGCCCTCCTGGGTGTGATTTCCAGCTCCGTTTTGAAACAGGCGGCCTGCGGGTCGGCGGCGAAGCCCTCGCTGCACAGCTTGTCCAGCTCGGGCATGCTGAGGGCGCGCAGCTCCCGCAGCTTGGAGCGCGACAGCGGCTGCCGCCCGTGACCGCGGCCGCGCCGGCCCTGCGGCGCCGAGGCGGGCGCCTCTCCCAAAGCCCTTTCCTTCCCCCATTTCCCTTCCCCGCTGCCGCCCTCGCGCGGATTCCTCGCTGTGGGCGCCAGGTCTGCGCTCGCGGACGATGTCATCGGCGGCGCTGGCGCCGCGGGAGAGGCCTCCCGGCTCAGGCTGCTGCCGTAGGAGCTCAGGCTGCGTCTCAGGGCCCGCGCGGCCTCGGCGGGGCTGGCTGCACCCGCAGCGCCCGTCCCGCTGCACCATCTTCTGCCAAGGGGGCTCTTAGACGCTGAGTGGATATCTATAGCTTTCACAACAGGCCTATCAAAACTTGCCAGATTTTCAAAGGATTTGATCCGCTGCTTCACTGAGAAGGATGAGGTAGGTTCATGTGGCCAATTCAGTTCATAATAGTAGTAATTTCTCCTGAAATTCCTTAGCTTATCGGTGGCAGGATAGCTCATGTCCCCGGCTAAGGGGGAGTCCCCAGGCACCGTTTGGGCATTTTTGGCAGGATACCCCTGCTCCTTCCCATTCAGAAGGGCCATCTTTAACATTCCCATCTCCGAATGAGGGGATTTCTCATCTGCACCGGGGGTCTGAGGGCCTTGCACAGCGTGAGCTGAAACGTCTGCTACGTGGCAACCCTCTCTCAAGTGACCTGATAACTGGGCTGGCATCGAGTAAGTCCTTGTCACAGGTTTCGACAAGCCATAGAGACTTCTGTCTCCCATGACATCCGCTTTAGAAAAATACTGCGTGGCCTTCATCTCCTCAGTCAATTGAGGCACTTCTGTGTTTGCCTCTTCTGTTTTCTCCATCAATGGCAGCTGCAGAAATGGAGCTGGTGAGGAAGAAGCAGAGGAGGAAGACGAGGAAGACGAGGAGGAAGAGGACAGCCTCACCTCAATGAAAGTGCGTTGAATCTCCTGTCCTTCCAGCTGCTCCTGCTGAACTGGGGGAGACCTCAATGAAAAGGAGTTTCTCGTAGATGTCCCTAAGTTCTGCAGATTTAATTGCTTAAGGTCGTCATTACTGACGCTCCTGGCGGAGTTTAGGCCTGTTGCGGGGTTCTCAGTTCTCCCTTTGACATATTCAACTTTTGGAATCCCCTTGGGGGATGAAGCAGCTTTGGGCTGATTGCCCCTGGACCTGAAATCATCCGTGTTAGGGCCCTTATCCTGACCCACCTGGGGCTGCGTGGAAGCCTGCTGTTCTTTCTGCATTCCCCATGCCTGCTGCTGATCTGCTAGCTCCCCACAGCCACCACATTTAATTTCGCTGCTCTCTACTGGGCTGCTGGTGCCATTCAAGAGGGGCAGCAGTGACTCTTCAGAAATGACCAAAGATGGCTTATTTTCCAGCTCTGGCCTCAGAGTCCTCGAGACTGCTGAAACGCTCTTGCCAGGATCTGTGTTTGTAGGCAAGTTACGGGCCGACGGTGCTTTCTTACCCAGGAGCTTGGGGGACAACTGTGGAGAAACAGAAGGTCTTTTCTGATCGGCCCCATTGACTTTGGTAGGATTCATCCCAGAAGAGTCTGAATTTGTCTTTGTTTTGCTTTTGATAGTGAACCCCTTCAGCTTCGGTCCTCCTTTGGCCTTCTGGTTATTTAAAAGGGTTTCCATGATAGTTTTTTGTGCTGTTTGTGCCTTAGACTCCTGACAGGATTTCTTCTGTGAGGATGGGCTGTGCGGTACTGCAGCTCCTTTGCAGTGATTTGTGCCTGAGTGTTGGACTTTTGCATTTGAGCTCCTCCCTGAAGCCACAGAATTAATTTTCTCATTTTTCCCTGGCAAATCATGGTTTACATTCGCCTTTGGGTCTTTAGACCTAGTGGGAAAGGGAGACCTGAGTGATATTGCTCTTTGTGATGACGTGATGCCATTATTGCCATTGTCTGTTTTAGATGAGCCGGACGAACTGTTATTTTCTTTCTTTGCTAAGCAATAACTAATGGTGTGATTGCAGTCCTCAACCACTGTTTCCCTTTCAAATTTGGATCTCTGCTCATCAGAACATCCTTCCTTCTCCAATGAGTTGCTCTCCAGGCCATCGACACTTCCATCAGAGCAAGAGTTTCTATTTTTGCAGTGTGGAGACCCTTCCTCTTCAAGGGATTCACAGCATTTCCTATGTCCGTCACTGCTTCCCGAGCCCATCTGTTCTTCTGCACTTAAGGCACAATTGTTATGGAAAGAGTAAACTTCAGGGTTACCTCCTGAATTTTCTAGGGTGTCTTTATCTGGCAGGTAAACTGAGGAAGGAGAACAGAGGGATGCAGAGGAGACACCTAAACACTGTGAGGGACATGGAGTGGGACCACTCCGATCTTTCAGGTCTAGTTTGTTTATGCCCGTCTCCAGTGACCCGCGCATCATGTAGTCCTCAGTCCTCAAAACGTCGCTGTTGTGAGGCTCTGTGGGGCACAGAGGGGATAAGTTTGTCGCAGATGGGAGCTGCTGCTCCCGAGCAGGCTTGTGCAGCTCATTAGTCGTGCAACAAATCTCAATTTGCTCCTCATCTGACTCTGTTACAGCACAACCCACAGAGCCATGGGCAGCAGCACAGGGCAGGAGCAACACATCACCAGCAGTATCCAAGGTTTCCGTGACAGACTCTGCGTCTGAGTGAGAATCCTCTGCGGCCCCGTACATAGACTTTGGAAAGTGGTCACTTCTCTTACCTTCCAGAGCGTTCGCAGCAGGCAACTCATCCTCAGTTCGACTGCTGAAATTCCTAGAATAGTTAGTTAAAGAGTTTTTATTCACAGTAAAAAGCCTGCCGGGGTTAATGGAGTCTAAAGCAGACAACTCCAAAACCCCCTGTGCATTCGCTGCACAGTTCATATTTTTTTCCAGCTGCTCCTGCTTCGCTGGCCGCGGCTCATTGCCGGGACAGCCTTCCTCCGTGCCGCAGCAGCACAGCGTGGTGTACTCCTCCCGGAGGGGACTTTCTGCTCGTGACGGGGTCCGTGACCCCCTGCCCTCCGGGGTGCTCATGTAGCCCAGCAAGTCGTCAATGTGGGTGACAGGGACCGCGGCGCTGTCCCCGGCGCGGCTGCTCTGCACCTCGTTGCTCCCGGCGTGCGGTGGCGGTGTTGGCCTCTCCGCGCCGCATCCTGGACCGTCGCTCTGCCAAGTGGCTCCTTCCTGCTTCCCGCAGCTCTTTTCTTCAGTCACAAGGTGGTTGCTGAGGTCGGGCTGGTTTGGTCCATCTAGCCCGGGAATCAGGATAAAGTTTGAAAATCTGCTAGCAGCTGCATCGAGATTAAAAAAAAAATATATATAAAATCCTATCAGATATGGAAAGTGATATACAAAACACCACGTTTTATTACAAAAACAGACACCCACACACTCAGCCTTGATGTTTTCCTTTTGCCCTGCACTCCTCCTCTTCTGTAATTATGTTTACAACAACTCCAATTAATCCTAACCCTGGGTATTCGAGTGGCACCCAGGAGGGAGCAAGCTATTTTGGTTAGGTAGTCACAATCTGTTTAACTCTCATCTTTGAAATCTGAACAGCCAAGCAGCCAACTACCAAAGTATTAATACACAGCAAAGTCAGGCTGGGCAGTATCATTTCCCATAAGTTTTTTTCATCAAAGATGCCTGCACAGAGGACTCAAAGCCTTGGCAGAGCAACCAGAGGTGAGCAGATACGGAGTGAGGAGCTGTGCATAAATACTTCGACTCTGACCCTCCAGGCACTTCTGCAGGTGTTTAATGTGACGCACATGGGTGATGTAATGCCCGGGTAAGGGCTGTGCATTAAGCACGAGGGCTTTACAGGATTTCTGGCACAGAGCTTTCCTCACTTGCAGAACACGTTTAAGCCAAGCCTAGGCAACCTACTGACCTGCCTGTCACCACTGCACTCAAACACATTCCGACTTGCTCTTTTCTCCAGCTCTTGGCTTCCCACCAGTTCACCCCCAAGTATCTGTTTGCATCTTTCTAAGCACTCCTGGGACACTCAACCCAGCTAGTCCCTGAAGCACCACGTGCTTCAGCAGGCTGAATCACACGTTGAGGGGACCCTCGTCTCTGCCAAAGGGAGAGGAGAGAGCAGGAAAGGTGCCTGACAAAGCACCGCCACCTGCACCCATCCCAGCGCTAGAAGCCTGAAAAAGCCACGGAAATCTGAGGAAATGGGAACAGGAATTCCTTAAAGAGCATCTGGAATTGATGCATCTGGAAGCAATTTTGGCTACCAGGTATTAATAGGTGCACAAAGAAGACTATAAGCTAGAAGGAAGCAGAATATTATGTTCTTTCTGAATTTGAAAAGCGTGCTCTCTTTTTCAAACACTCATTTCACACCACATAATTTGTGCAGGCTGTGGATACAAATAATATTGCTGTAGCAGCAGAGATCAACCTCAGCGAGAAATGAAAGACACCAATGTTCCAATTTAAACTAGACTTCTTTTTTAATATATGAAACATGAAAACATCTTGATAGGGCTCCAGTTCTTATCTCAGATTTTCTGCTTCCCCTTTTTGCACATTAGACAATTTTCACTCAGGAAAGGAAGAGAAAAAGAAAGATTTTATTAACTATTGTATGTTCATAAAAAGACAGCTTAGGCTTCAGCTTTTGAAAGAGACAGATGTCTCTTATAAAGGGTCAAAACATTTACCGAACAAGAACAGCACTAGAGCTCAGTGGCAGCCAGGGCATCCCTGCTGCACAGTTAGCTCCAGGGCTGCCTGAGGTGACTCAGAGCTCTGCACACGCTGGCAGCAGGATGTGCTATAAATGGGAGCTCTGAGCACTTAACACAGGATTAGGTTTCCATCCCTCACCATGGTGCTAGGGATGGAAAGCCTGAGGCCTGGTTCAGCGATGAGCCACTCAGCCTGACTCTCCAACACAGACACTCCAAATACTTTGAGTACTCAGGTGCTCAAAATACACGTTATGAAAGCAAACTTCCTCTCACCTGGGGCTGGTTTTTGGATCTCCAGGGTTACAGACGTGGGAAGACACTGCATGAGCAAGCAGATTTCCTCGTAAGTCATCTTATTGACGGGGATACTGTTGATGGTGGTAATCTCGTCTCCCACAACCATCTTGCCCATTGATCCCTGGTGCAATGACAAATACAGGGAAACTGTAAGTACATCTCAGAAACATTCCCACCGGAGCAAAGCGTGCAGGGAAGTGGTTAATGGTGTGGGAGTGACATCCCCTACTTCACATCACTGCAGGGCACAGGTTCTGCTGCTGGGTTTGCCAGCACGTAGGTAAAGAGCTGACTGTGCTTTGACAGGACAGAAATTCATGATCACACTCAAACTGGAAAGTCAAAAGAGATGCTGGGTTTCCAGAGAGGCCGATGGGGGGAAGGAGTTTAAATGAAGTTCCCTTCATTTAAAGGAATTTGGCTGGTTTGGACATAGTTTCTTTGGGATTCTTTGTTGGAGCATCACCTACCATTTTTGCATTTCACATATGAATCACATTGCTGATCGTTATCTAGTCCTGGCCCAACTGGACTCCCACAAATGACTATGAAACTGACAGGAACTGAGCTCTTAGGCACCAAGCTAAATCTATTTCTCAATATCACAGAGTAAATCACAGGAAAGGGCAAAATCAGCACCCACTGCCCCAACTCTCAGCCCTATCCAGACCACCCGCTCTTTTCCCCGTAAGTGAGGTACAAATGCTGCATCCACCTCTGGGCTCCAGAATATCCGGAATCTGCACAGAGGGGACAAGGTGAGCACGACGAATCCACACTGCAATAATGTGCAGTGCGAGAGGGGCAGAAGAACAACATCCTCCTGGCACCCAGGCCAACCCAGCCTGCTGCTGGGCCTCCCAGCATGAGCTTTGTAGAATACAGGAAAAGGTGCAGATGAAATAATGAAGCAGGATTTAAAGAACACACATGCTATGTTGTAACACAGCTTGTCTCCTAAGGAGCATTTTTGCCTTTTTTTTTTTTCCATTTTTTTCTTCTTCTTCTTTTTTTTTTTTTTTTCTAGTACAAAGGTAGAAAATAAGAGTAGAATCCCCCCCAAAGCTGTAACTCTTACTGTGCGTGAATCTATACTAGTATATGGGGGTCCTGACTTCTCAGTTTTCAATCAGCAAGGGTGCACTTCTGAATGGAAAACTCTTCCTCTAGCACTAGTTTTGGAATGATTAGCGGGTGACACCTTGCTCTGGAGGAGACAAACTCCGCTGGGCAGCGGAATCTCCTTTGCACTTAAGTCCCACAGATCACCCGCTTAGCAATAACACTCTGTGCAAGGCAACAGCAAAGCGAGGCAAAGGGAGTTGTTCCCAAGTTACCCGTTCAGCCGCGCCGCCCGGCCGCAGCCCCGTGACGACCACCTTCAAGGGCATGGCCTGGATTTCCAGATCCAGGCCGAAAGACTCGTGCTCATTGCGAACCAGAGTGACCGTTTCCCCCTGGACCTGCCCCGCGCTGTCGGGCGCCTCGGGCTTCTTGCTGTGAGGCAGCGTCCTCGCAACGGGTTTGCTGTAGGAGCCGTGCTCCTCCGCCCTGTGCCTCTGCAGGCTGCGGCACTCCGTGCTCATCATGCTCTTCACCCTCGTGACCGCCCGGTGCTCCAGTTTTGGGGATCGCTTAGATTCGAGCTGCGCTTCCCGGAGCTCCCGCAAACTCAGGCTGCCGAGACGAACTTCGGGCACACTCGAGTAGTCGAACGCTATGATGGGGAAGAAAGGGGAGTCGACTGGCTCCACTGCACTGTCTGCGGCCACTGTGGAGTGGCTGCCCTGGGGGGAAGAGGTCTCCCTGCCGCTATATCTGTGTGATTCACCATCCTGGCTGTCATCATCGATTTCTACGGACGAGGTTGTAATGACAAGGCCGGCGTCCTCCTGGCTTTTGGCCCTCTGGCTTCGTTGCAAGTGGGAGCTTTCGTCGTCGTCGCTGACGTCGCCGTCGTAGAAAACGACCCTTCGCTGCCGGTGGAAGGGGCTGCGGGCAGACTTGGGGCTGTCGCTGAGGATGCCAGGCCGGCCGCACTCCCCGTGCTTGCTGTGACTGCCAGGCGCCCTCCCGCTGCTCGGGGAGGCCGGCCCGTTTGCTCTTGCCACTCCTGCTTCTCTAGCAGCTACAAAAACAAAAGCATTACATGTTAATTGTATTTATTCGTGGTTTTTCATACCACGCACCCCTCCGCAACAGAGGACATGTGGCTTTGTTTGCAGAGAAGTCTTACCCCACCCCACACAAAGCAAAGCCCAAAGCAGGTTTTTCATGTCCTCCCTCTAGGTTATAACTACAGTACAGAGCAAGAGAGATGACAGATGGCTCCACAATTTATGGGGGCTTCCTGAAATCAGCTCATGGCACATCTGGTTTTGTTTTCAGACCATTTCTAAATTATGACTATGACCCAAAGAAGAAAGGGATGCACATACACATGTGTATATTACTTCAAACAGCTGAATTTCTTTCAAATCTTTACATGCATGCACAGGGCTATCTGAATCGACTTAGAGGGAGAAATGCTCTCATGAACAAAAACACAAGCACACAATAATTGGTTTAAAATGAAAGACTAATTATTCTAAGAACCCTTATCACCACCTTCGTATAAAGGACTGCAGATTATTTTCTAAAAAGTTTTTAAATAAAAATGCTTTTCAGCATCTAATAACGGATTTTGAGGGAAAAGTTTGTGGCAGACAGAGACTTTACTTGAGAAATGTAGAAAAGGGAGAACAAATATAACAATATAATACCCTTTAAATCTGAAATCAAGTGCCTGTTCATAAGGAAAATGTAAGATTCATTCAGTCAAGTGCTGTAGAAAGGAAGACACAAGACATGCAAAATATCTGATGCCATATTCAACACTGGGTTGTTTTTGCATCACTGCATGTGGCAGTGCCAAGCTGTGTATTTGAGGCTGCTGTGAACACGTGCACTTAAACATAATCAATCAGATGATCACCAGCTATCCACGACAGCCTGTAACACTGTCAACTTAATTATAGCCACAGCAACCAAAAAAAGTCGTACTCGTGTCATCAGAGCAGCAATCTGGACAAACTACCATGGAAAGGGGCATTTATGTGCCTTGCTGTCAATGCTGCCCATTTTCCCAAGCCTCCTATGAGCAGCGCTGGTCTGCGCCGCGTGGGCAGATACTGTCCTACCAGTAACAGAGTCACTGGGTCTTGTCAACAGAGCAGCCCAGAGCTCAGTGTCCATCCCCACCCCAGGGAAACGAGCGGCCAGCCAGATTTAACCCTCGCCTTCTCTGGTTACCGGCAGAGAGGGAGCCGTCGTCCAACAGACTGTTCCTGTTCTTCTGGCGGGGCTGCTCCTCGTCGCAGGAGCCGGCGACAGCCTCGGAGAAGGGCAGCTGGCTGGGGCCGTCGTGCGGGAAGTACTGGGAAAGCTCTGCCTCGGAGCTCACGGAGCCCTGCTGAAAGGGAGGCGGTCATTGCTGCGCAAGGAGAGACCCCCCTCTGCCTCCCGGCACTAACGGCCCTGCTCACACCACCCTGGCCAAAGAACTATGTTTAACAACTATTTTAAAAACAGAGGAATTGATGATGCACTGAGGGCCAAAGTGTAAAAAGCAAATTGCTGAAATGCACCACATCAATACTTTTAGATAATACAATACTATGTTTTTCCCCTAAATTCCTCTAGAAGCAAGGGATGAAACCATTCACTTCCATAATTCTCTTTGCATATCTTATTCCCCAAGAGAAGAATCTCTACTTGTGGACACATCTCGTACAGCATCTTTGGCTTTTGCAGGAGAACAGAGATGTTTCCCCTGCAATGGCTACAGACAGAGACCAAATACTCAACCTGCCTTCAGGGCTTGGTCTCTTTTGCCATCTTTGGTCTCTGCTGTCATCTTCTGCCTCAATTCTGCCCTGCCATCATGACTCAAATGTGAGGCTTAAGAATCAACGCCCTTTATTGAGCACCCGTGACAAGGATGCAGCATAGAATTTTGGTTTTGAATTATGTTTAATCCTTGGGTAAGAGCTGAGTTTGAAGAAAAGCTGTTTTTATTGCATTTAAGTCTTTTACCCGGCTTGATGGCTCCAGGAAGCGTTTCATAGTCCAGCTGAGGGCAGATGAGGTCTCTCCTTGCTTGGCTTTGGCACTAGGCGAGGGGCTCTTCTGTGCAGCTCCTGTTCAACAGTGCATTTAGAGGCCAGAGTTATAGCAGTTGTCCACATATCCAGACAAGCTCCTTATTCACCATGTGACCTGGGGGCTGCGCTTATTACCACCTATTATCTGAATTGCTAAGATAAAGTGAGATTTATTTTACATTTCATGACCTTTTTCTCCAATCAGGCAAAAAGTTATCACAGACACCTACTGCACCAGTCAAGTATAGGACACAGCTAGAAAGAGGAGACAAGCAGAAGAGTCCCCCTCACCACATGTTACTGATGAGGTACAACTGCAGAAGACACATTAGTGGCCAAGGGCAAGGGACACTGCGGAACGATCCTACCTGTCGCTGATGTATAAAGGACAATTACAAACCTAATATCCGAAAATCTTTAAAACCACCTCACAGGTCATTCTGTCCTTACAAAGAATTGCTTTGATCTGTTAGATTTCAGGAAATGCTAAGGCTGAGGTTCAAAATTATCAGGCATATGCCAGAGCACAGCATTTTGACATGGCCTCCATGATGAAGATGGAATTAAAACATATAGGTCAGTATGTCACAGCTGGGCTTCTTCAAATGGATACCCCAGTTCTTTTGTTTTCTTGGTCATTTATAAGGAGAAATGCCCATGACAGCTGCAGTTGACTCCTCCTGCCCTTCTCCTAGCAGGACATTCTCCTTCAATGAAATCCCAAAGAGAAGATAGAGTAACCTCCTCTAGGCACCTCACTTTTCAGATCATGGCAGTCTGCCTAGAGAAATCCAAAGCAAATGAGTCGAGCTACAGATCTGATCTGTGTGGAACAGAATGCCTGTGTTGAAAGTTTTGCAGAGAGTAAAGCAGTTACACCTGCCAAACTTCTCAATTTGAAAGTCCTTAAAATACTGATAGTGAGAAACCCACAAACAGGTCCTTAAACCTTTGCACATCTGGAAAAGGACAAATGTTAGGAGAGAACCCGCTGTTACCTGTGGTGTGAGAGGAGCTGGTGTCCTTGCTCTCTCGATGAGTAGTACGTGCTATTGCTTCATCCATCTCCTGCTCAGAAACCTGGGGTTCAGGAGAAGACAAGAGATCAATACTGGGTAGTAGGAGTGAAGATGAGAATCGGACCCCCTATCACTAGGTGATTCATTTCTGACATGCTCCTAAACCTCAGCAAAGAGGAGCTAGTTGAGTGCTCCTATGTTCTGGCCTCTGCCTCAGCCCTGCTCCACGCTGTTCCTCTGCAGAAACGGGAAGCAGAAACCAGCTGAATCCACGAAGACGACATCCGAGTGCCGCGTTACGTAAGCAAATAAACCCGCACCAGGCCTGAAGAAATCAAATGAGGCCATTACGGCACCCTTGTAACCTGATTAAACACCGTGCAGTGATTTACTGAGAAATATTACATTAAAATAGACAGAGGCTGCTTTGAACAAGCCTACATCAGCAACAGACGATATGAGTAGTTAAAGGGCCTACAGAAGAAAGCCAGACTTCCTGAGATATTAGCTGCTTTTTTA
>JAVCKT010028928.1:0-12763 GCA_032273925.1 Rhynchotus rufescens
TGGGCCGGGCCGAGCTGAGATGAGCTGAGCTGAGCGCCACGGCACCGCCCCGGGGGCGGGGCGGCGGCGCCACGCGGCGGCCGCTCACCCCCGCCTGGCCCCGTGACCGTTGAGCCGCGGCCGTTGGCCGTTAGGAGCCG
The DNA here is from genome assembly GCA_032273925.1 of Rhynchotus rufescens. Classification (NCBI taxonomy): domain Eukaryota; kingdom Metazoa; phylum Chordata; class Aves; order Tinamiformes; family Tinamidae; genus Rhynchotus; species Rhynchotus rufescens. The sequence continues at coordinate 141 of JAVCKT010028928.1, forward strand.
TTGGGAAACGGGTGAGGTGAACGGCTGCATGGCTGCCAAGGCAAGCGTCTCTGGGCGCGAGGCTCGCTCCCCGCCCGAGCGGACCGAGCTGGTTTTTGTGCAGCGAAGCCACGGCTCCTGCGCGCTGTGCCTGTCCGTGCTGCGCGCCACGAAGCCGAAGCGGCGATGGCTGCCTGGCATTTTCCCACTCAGGAGGAAAAGTGGGATCTTGGCACGTTTCTGGGTGGTAATTGCGCAACACTCAAAGTTTCCTGCTTTCTGCTTTGAGCTCTTTTAAGAGGAGACCAAAAGCTTCATCCTCAGCTGTGTCCACACCTTTGGCTTGCACATGGAAAAGCTTACCAGAAAATCCCCTGTAACACTTGTCACTTCTCCTTCCCTGTTACTGTGACTTGATTTTTGCTGCTTTTGTTAATGGGCAGAATAAGGCACCAAGTAGGGGCAGGGGACCAGGTAGCGATGCTTCAGCGTGCATGGTTGAAAGTGATTGGGACTACAGGAAGAAGCTTCTTAAATCTGAGATTATTTTAATATGTTACTCCATTTCTGTTTCATATTAGGAGAAATTCTGTCTTATTAAAGATCATAAGTCACATCTAATTTAGAATTATGACAATGCAAAAATGCTATTGATTTCTCATAAAACTTCTCCAACCTCTATCAGAGTATTTTGCAAATGATTCACCTTTAGGATCTACTGATACTTTATAACCGAAATTCTGATTTGTTAAAGCAGATGCACTTTTTAAAATATCTTGCGCACATTTATACCAGAAAATAATGTCTCATTGATTTCTTATGGAAAAAAAAAAAGATCCAGTGTTTAATTATACTCTAATGAGATTCTATTTATTCTCAGATGATCTTATCTTACATAGGCCTTCTCACATTTCAGTGTAGGGTATCCTTAGTACAACTCTAGGTAGGAAAGTGTTCTTCATTCATTTATCAAGTGAATTAATGAACACAAAAGCCAAGTGTGTTTTTGTTTTTTTTTTTTTTTCCAATGTCACCTGAAGAGAACGCAGCAAAACAAGAAATTGAACTTGTGCCTTCTACTTCTCTCAGCCATCTCTTCCCCTTTCCTCCAGCTATCACCATAACGTCTGGGAAGCCCTTTCTTTTTCTAGGGATTTAGTACCATGACAGGAGTTAATCATCTGTGAAAGCTTCTGAACTAGATTTTTTATTCTTCCATTATTGATTTAATATCTTAGTAAAACTATTCATTCTCATGATACAAAGAAAACGTACTATAGTTTTTCAGAATACGAATTAGTAAATGTTTCCCTCTCTTCCTTTTAGAGTTGTTTATCTCTTTTTTAACGTGTTTGGTAACATTTTTTCCCTCCGAAGCTTAGGCTGGAGGGCTTTAAAAGGCAAGGTCCGTGAACCCGGCAAAGTTCACCTGGCCGTCCTGGAGTTCAAGAGGAGGCTCGGTCAGGAAAGTAGGGCCACATTGTGACCGTGTTGCCAGGCAACCATCATATTAATCAGGAGGATCCAACTGTGCTTGATTATATCTAGCACTTGAAGCAGTAAAGGAACCTAAAATAGTGCCCTACCACAGAGGGCAGGCTCACAAAGTTTAATTTGCCCACCAGACTTGAGCGCATAATATTTTGAAGGGGAATTATTCTGTTTTTCATTATTACTGATCTCCGTGATTGAGACTGGGCAAGTAGATTTCGTGCCTGGGCTGGTAGATTTTCTTAACAATTTTGCAAGTCTGGCTGGGGATATTTTGTGATTTGGGATCCTTCCTTTTTGTTTTATTTCGTCCTCTTTTTTTTTTTTTTTTTTTTTTTCCTTTGCAGGTTCTATTTCCTCTTTCCTAGTCACTGCTGAGCTATTTTGTGTACTGCCCAACAGGCTGCTTCCAAGTTAGGTTAGGCATATATATGTAGCTAGGGCTTGCGTATGTATGCTTTTGCTGTTAAATGCCAGTCAGCAAAATCCTCACGATTTCCTGCTTAATACTTTATTTAAACTTACAGACCTGTCTGTTTTGAGTCATGGGAATTGAGATGGGTAAGAATTTTGTACCCTTAGCTCCTGCCATTCATGGCTTGCCATCAAGTCAGGAACACAAATCTTAGTTTCCTGTGTTTTGCTTAAAACAGTCTCACATACTATTTTTACTGTTGAATTGACCTTTGTGCAATAAGATGAATATTGCTAAGCCATTTGGTGTAGTGTGATTTGCACCTGGAAAATTCCTTTTTGTATGTTGAGAAACATTATGTAATAACATCTGTTAATGCACAGCTCAGCTCAGAGAATGTTCTTTTTCCTGCATGACCACATTGAATGACCTCAGGAAGGTGGTCTCCAAAGGGCTTAAGTAATCCACATTCAGTGGAATTGTTAAACATTTCAAGGCTTCAAGAGTGAAAATAAAACTAAGGCCCCATTAGCTAATGTTTCTACCATTTTTGTTTGTTTGCTTATAAATGGGAAAGGATTTAGATCTTAAAATTTTGCATAGTTTGCTATCAGTACATGTCTTTACCATATTGCTTTATCCTTTCATAGTGTACTACAATGGAGCTTTTTCAGCTCTATAACTCACTGAAATCAGTGAGATGGTGCCCTTGTGTTTTAATCAAGATGAACTTGAAAGGTGAACATTGTAAGTGGTAGAAATTATTTATAATTTGGTAATAAAAGTTTATGTCTAACACTCCAAATTTCATACATCTGCTATGTGCTGGCCTTGAGATATAGAACAATTGCAGTTGCCTTTACATTTGGCCTTAGATGAAAGGTCATAAATTACAATGATTGAGTTCGTAGTCATTCCCGGCTCGCAAAATTTCCATATTAACATCTTCACCTCAAACATAAATGGTTACAAAGTTACAAAGAAGAATTGCGTTGGCCTCTGTCAACTGAACTTAATGACAGAAGTCTGTGGAACTTATACTGTTGCTAACTCTTAAATGCGAAGCCTTGCAGAATCGTTGTTCAAAGGACCTAATTAAAACCTTACAGTTAACTTTAAAAATGAAATGGTAGTTGACAGTCTTGCTTTTTCCCTTTAATGCAATAAAAACTGCTTCAAAGTTCACAAGGTTTTCCTTTCCCAGCTGCTTGAGATAAAAGGATTTCCATAGAACAAGATGGCTATATAACACAATGCATTAAGAGTTGTCCAGTTCTTCTACTTCTTGTGAAGAGAAGTTTACATGAGGTAAATGCAGAAGAGCAGCAATCCAGATGGCAAAAGAATGTCTGTGGCTGACTTTGAATTTCAACTAAATAATCCCAGGCTGTAATCCAGTGGATGAAAGAAGATTCTAGCGAACAGCCTCATCTGAAAATTGGTTAACAAAGGAGGACAAACCTATTCCAGCCAAATTATGGCACATATCAAGATTTTAACAATCAATTTTGGAACATACTTAGATCAGAAAGAAGAAAAAGTCTGCAAAAAATATGCACTAGGATAAAGGGCCAGGAATCAGTCCCAAATCGAGGGAATCTGTGTGTAGAGCCCATGAGAGCACTCAGGGAGAAGGACAAGTCCACTTCCATGAAGTAATGTTAAGGTGGAGACACTTTGCAATTCTAGATTAACTGAAGTCAACGGAATTTTGCCAGTCACCTCACTGTAATGGTCAAAAATATCAAACCAAGTCTGTTGAGAGAAAAGCAAAATCAAGACTCTTAGGTTGGTGTCTTTCCATATGCTTCGCAACAGGAAAGCTCCATATCTGCTTTCTCCTAAGGGAGAACTGAGCACATTGGTGTGTTGTGCTGCTCAACCAAATAATAAGAAAGTCCCTTCACAGCAAGCAGCTCCCATGCCAGGGGGGTGGGGATTAGCATCTCCCCCAACTCAGTCCACTTAAGATTTTCTTGTTAGAGGTCTTCTGCCGATGTCCTGGGAGACTGAGAGAACCTCAGAGATCATCACAGCATTTTAGCACGCCTTCAGGGAGCTCAAGAGAGAGAATGATGGGGGAACGCAGCACAACGCTTTCTGTCCTCCTGGACTTTCAGAATATCCCCAGAAGCTTTCAAAGTTCACTTAATTCCTTCAAAGTTCCTAGGAGCCTTCTCCTTGGCTTCCCTCAGTAGATAACCTTTTTTTCTCCATGAGCCTTAGGTTTGACATGCCCTTTACATGGAAGAACTTGGTCCTTCCCAGTATTCAAGTGATACTGTGCTTGTGCCCTTAGAGTAAAAGATCAGAGACTTTCTTCCTTAAATGAAGACTTATTTATCCAGTGTTATTTGCCATGCTATGCTATGCTAAGATCATCAGAGCTCCTGATTACCAGCCATGATCTCAATTAAAAATCTAATGCATTTTTGAGTTGGACCTTAGTCAAAAAATAAGAGTTCTGTGTAATAGACTTTAAATAGAAAAGCCTAAAAAAATCCTGCCTTCTTCAGGTTCTTATGTTGTGCTCATCATCCCAAAATATTCCTGCTTTCCAGTATGAATTGATATGATTAGTTTTTGTCAAAAATTTCTCTTTCCTACTTTCTGTTCATTTATATTTTTATTGTAACAGATTAGATCATATGAAAATTATGCTTTCTGTTACATTTAGTGAAAGTGGGAAGTCCCATTTGTTTTTTTTCCTGAAATATTTACTTAATTTTATCCCAAAGATGATCAAACTGGGCCCAGTCCTTTATGTTTAGACCTTTAAAAATATTTGCATTAAAGAAACATGTGCTCTTTATTTTTTTTTTCCAGTGTAGAATATCAATTCCAGATGACAGTTAAATGTAAATGTTTCCATAGCTAGGTTGATGATGTGAATGCAGGACTTCAGGTTGAAAAATTGAGTGTCATATTTAAGCACAGACACAGGACTGCTGGTGTAAAGCATCTGCTTTACACCCAGTTAGTTCCCCGATTCCTGGAAATTCTCCTGACACAAACCTGGGACAAAGTGAGTGTAAATATAAGTCAATCCATACCTTTTTTCCAAAATTCAGTGAAAGGGAAAGGGAGAACAGTGTTATGCCCCCTCTCTGTCCTGCCCTTACCCTTCTCCCTTCAGGATGCAGCTGGTGCCACAGGATAGAGCAGCAGCTGACCTGCATGAAGGCTCGCTGTCTTCACAGGATCTAACTGGATCTGTCAGCACCTTTCTTTTTTCTGGCCTCTCAACCTGATTTTTCCGTTTGTCTGAACCTTCACAGGTGCTTCACATATAGGGGAAAAAAAAATGTTTTGGCTGAGGCTGCTCCTCAGAAGAGTCTCAGAGACTTTCCACAGATTTTAGCAAGCAGGGGATTATGGATCAAGCCTAAAATAAGTTCTGACACCCTCCCCCCCACTTTTTTTTTCCTTCCACATGTTTCAGTCCCTAGAAATTGGAATATGTACTGGTATGAACCTGGTAGTGACACTGGATGAAGCAGCTAGCACAGTTAAGTAATAAGTTTATTAGTAGGAAATTAAGTTTTATTGACATAGGCAACAGGAAACTTATCCACTTTTGTGTGGATAAGTCTGTTGAGGAGTTTGCCTTGGAATATGCCATAACAAAATACTGAAAAAATGGAGACATGAAAAGAGAAATCAAGATTTCAAGCTCTGAATTTGAAACCCTTTTCTTGTTGCTGCTCTTGTGTATTTGTGCGGTAGGCAGAATCTCTGCAGGCATTACTGAAATGCAGATAAAATCATAAAAATGAAGTCATGCTAGAGAGAAAATAAGTATACAAGGGTGATTCAGTTTGTGTGAGGAGAGTGCCCTTCTTGGGTATTAGGCAGCCTGGAAGCCGCAGGTGCAGGCGCCCGCGTCAGTGTTTGCTCTGCTGGTGGCAGGTCCTGGGACCCGGCGGAGGCGATGGCCTCTGCTGTAGCTCACGGTGCCCGGCTGCTCCCAGCACAGCAGGGCTTCCAGGGGCACTCGGATCCACCGTGGCTCGGTTCCCACACTCCTTTAACTAACAGAAGTTTGGTTCAATGGAAGAAGCTGTTTTTAGTAATATAAACTATTCGGGAGTGGTGGGCTATAAAATAGGAATAGAATGTGTGTGTGTGTGTGTGTATGTGTATATATTTAAAATATATATGTAGAAACAAATAATATATAATTTTAAACATAAATTTTAGTAATTTTAAACATAAAGATTTAATCTACTGATAATGCAGGAAAAGAATAATAATCTATTAAATATTTAGATATTGGAGATTACAGTATAATTATTCTGTTCTTTCTGTGTCTTTCCTAGCTGGAGTGCTGGAGAGTTCAATTTCTTTAGAAAAAAATATGTGATTTAAAGTCAATGTTAGGTCACTCTTGGGTCATTTGTGAGCGGGTGTTTTTTTTAGTGGCCTCAGTTCCTGTCCATTGACCATAAAATCACTATTTCTGAGGTTAAGGGATCAAAATTGAATATGATTATTTTATAAGATAATAGAAAAAAAAAAGGATAAAATCAAAAAGAGGACTAGAAATTGTGTATATGCATGATGAACAGTCTTGTTAGGAATAAAAAAGTTACCAAGTTTCATACTAAGTCACAAATTATTTTTTATCTGAGTACATTATGTAGCTCACTTGTCTTTTTAACTTCATTATCTCTCAATTGATATGCTAGTAAAAATAAGGACAGTACAAGATATAGATTTGTCAATGTGATCTGACTGTTTCCCCATCACCCAGTTGCTGGAGCCAGCAGTTTCAGTAGTAAAACCCTCCAATACTGTGTTCACCTCCAGTTCCCTCTTCTTGACACATACAAGGAAATGTTTCTGTGGCCTTGACTGCTTTTACAAGAAAAAAATATTACTGGAAAAAAATGTATAAAATTATATTGTTATGTACTAACTCTTCCAGACCTGTGGTAACAGATACAGATGTTGTCTTCCAGGAGAGGAAAATGACACAGGGAAACTGCCTCACTAGTCTGTGCTTCGTTTTCCATCTTTCAGGGGGAACTGCCATGTATGCTCTCAGTGCAGCTCCAGCAACCCCAGGAATTGCAGGACCTGTAGTGTCAAAGCAACACTCGTGTTTTCCCATCACCTAATGCTACCTAGATGGTTTAGATGATAGCAGGCTGAAGTTGTCCAGGCCACCCCTGATTAAAAATTGCACCCGTGCCCTGCAAGTGGACACATATGGTCAAAACAATAGTGAGTGCTGAGAAACCACTTTGCAAAGATAACATCTCTAGCAATGGAACTAAAAAGGCTCCAATGGTCCTTTTTAAGGAGAGGAGAGATGGTACAAAAGCTTGTGCAATCCATCAGGCCTTTCAGGCTGCCGTGTCTGAGGTGGTGTTGGCAGTACTGTTTCAAAGTGGTTTGTAAATCCCTGTGAACTGGATCATTAAAGAACTACAGCTGTCATTGCTATGCTCTGCTCTAAGAGGACAGGGTCTCCAGAATTCATGGAAGAGGAAGAAAATCCTCTCTGCATTTTAGATAAATTGCAGGTGAAGTAGTGAGCTATAGGGAAAGATAGAAATGGAGTGAAGCCACAAGAAGTTACAGGATTGGAAATTACTCCACGGCTTTTAGCTTTGCTTCGGAATATCCTTTAGGAGCCCATGGAGTTAGCAGCCACCATCCTCCCTCAGGCTGTACTGTGTTGCACCTGCTCCTTTCCTTTGTTTCTTGGTCCTGTTTTGCTTCCAGCTCTACTGAGAGTCTCATGCTCTGGCTTCCTCCATGACACACAGAGAGTACTTTACCCTGGCCTCTCCAGACTATGTCCCAACTATGTCATCTCCTCAGCTTCTGATTTTTTCCTATATGCTCACCTTCCTAACGCAAATCATCCTATGCCTTTGTTTTTTTGGCAATATATTTTTCACCTGGGCACTTGTCTACTCAGATCTGACACTACTAGTTGATTTCACGTAATACACACAGCACAGACTGAATATATATTTCTCTGGATGTAGGGTTTGGACATTAAAATCAATGCCTTGGAGGTGAAAAGTTTCATCATCCATAAATAAACCTTGAGTCATTCATTTCACCTCCCTGTGTAGAGTATCAGCAATGGAATATGTCATTTGAAAGATTAAATTTGAAAATACCCTAGCTTGCATGCTGAAGTTTCCTTAGTTGGAGAGAATTCCAACCATTTCACACACAAGAAAATAGGAATAGAAGTGCAGCTAGTGTTGTGTCACAAAATGGAGGAGAGGTTTTTGTTACAATGGGGAAATATCTGTGACAACTTTGGCCCACTACAAATTACAATCCCACAAACAGTTGAGAGTACATCGGCAAAGGATGCAAATTTCTAATCTGAAATAAAGAAGTATTCAACAGGCTGCTCCAAAGATGCAGGCTCTGCTCTCTCTTGTGTTGCGCAGCTGCTCTTGAATGTCACAGCAGGTCTTTCTAACTTCTCTGTGACTCAGTTTCCCTTAGGTAAACCAGGAATGATCTAAGGTGCTCTCAGATCAATGGATGAAAAGCATTACATAATAGCAAAGAATTATTAATATCCTAATGATGGCATGGGACACAATGATCAATATTTATATTTTTCTGTTTAGAGGGTATTTTGCTATTGAATGATTTCTGAAGTAGTGTATATATAACTGAAGGTTGTCATACTTTCATGTGGAACATACAAATCCTTTGGTATCTATATGATATAAAGATGAAAAACACCTTAAATTCCTGTATGTCATTTCTCTTGAGGCTAGAGGGCCTAAGTCAAAGGGAAAATCGAATGATTTACTGCATGAGCATGTGTGAAATGTATGCATTAATAAATTCTACATGACTGTATGTTCATGCTTTGCTTGCATTGTTTTATAAGCCTCAGATTTTAAATAAAAAGGATTACTTTTAAAAATTGCCCTACATTAAGTAATCCATACTTAAGAAATGGTGTATTTATTTTTTAAAGTAACCTCATTACTACCAGACTATTTTTTCCTTTTGACAGTAAAGCAGAGTGCTTATCTTCATATTTTCATAATGAAAGCTCCCCAAGCACAGGATACTGTGGCAGATTTACAGCCTTTGAGCTAGAGAACTGACAGGCATTTTAATATGAAAGGAGATATGATGTCTTTAATGTACAGTGATGTCACTTCTAACAAGGTAGAAGGCTGCTTTTTGCACTGCAATCACCATAAGAAGTGAAACCTGTCTGCTTGGGGAGTGACCTTTTAACCCAAGAAAAGGTCACAAATAATAGAAAAAAGAAGGGATGCTGCGTGCTCAGGTGGAAGGGCACACTGACGTTAGAGGAGCAAGGTTGTGGTGGATGTGCATTAGCTCCAGGAAGTTGGAGCTAGAAATAGTCTAGCTAGAGCTAACCTTGAGAACAGAAAAAGAAAGGAGAATGAAAATCCTCAAGGGAGTGTTAAACCAAAAGCTACATTGCCTGTTGACCACTTTTTCTTTCCTTTTTTTTTTTTTTTTTTTTTTGTGTTTTATCCCAAATTTTGATTGAACCTAGTAACTGGAAAGTAATATTGACAATGATATGGTCTGTGATTAGGGAGGGGAGGTCATTTTATTCTAGATTAGAACCACAGATTGAATATTTTGTGAAATAGTTGCCAGTGATTTTAAATGCTGATTTAAAATGTTCTTAAGATTTTGTTGTGTAATTCTGAAGTTGCACCATCCTTAGATATTGTACACAAGAGCATGTGCTTAAAAGTCCGTAAGTTAGCAAGAAATCTCAAGGACCAATGAATATCTTTTGCAAGTATTTGAGTGGTGACTTAGTTAAAGACAGGAAATCAAACTATGCAGGTAAATATACCTTTTGGAGATTCAGTGCCTTTAAATGAAGATCTGAGAAGATTAACTTAGAATATTATGTTACGTGGTATTTTGACAATCTGATCTCAAAGAACATATTAAGGTATGAAAAGAGAGTTGTTAACGTGAGAACTAACTCTTCTGCTTTTCTGTTATCTTTGCAGGAGGCTTAATTTTAATGGAAAGTGCTTCTCAGTAGGATCTGAACAACCATCTATTCCTAACTGGCATGCCAGGGCAGGGCGCTGAAACACTAGCACTAAGGTAAGAAAAACAAAGAGGAAGCCATGGCATTGACTAGGTGGCACAGTATTGTCTGAAGATGAAGCATTAATGTCAATGGAGATTTCTGTGCGTGTGTCTGCAAAACTAGATCCTTGACCTCATGAAGATCCTTGTCAGATTCTACAATTAGTTTCTTTTGGAATTTATTTTTTTACAAGTATATTCTAAGAGGTGATGTTTGTTTGTGTTTTAATTTGCTCTGAAACATCTGTTTTCTTCAAAATGTAAGGAAGAAAAACTGCAAATTCAAGTTTACATGTAGAAATAAAACTCACAATTCAATAGAAAATGTCAGAAATACAGGAACTGCGAGTTATTTCTTCTCCCTGTTTTGAGCCTGTTCTTCTGACAGTGAAGAAACATTCTAAGGATTAGCCCTGTGTATACTTGTAGACATGACTTTTAGATTTTCCAAAAGAGGGAAAATATTGGGGAATGAGGTGGTGAAAAAGTTAGATGCCATTAGTGTAACTTAATGGCTTCAAAGGTTCCATAATAGTTTTAAAAGATACTGTTTGGGAGATGAAAGCAGCTTCATGGACACACATAAGTTGTGAACTGCTTCACTTTCCATGCTATCTTATATCTGTCAATATATGGGTTATGGCACTCTGCCGAGGCCAGTCTCAAAAAAATGGACTGTCACATTTCTCAAAAGATAAAACATCCTTAGGTTTAAAAGAATTCAGGGACACAAGCTGATAGACAGGAGCAGCACTCCAACTCTCACATTTTTGGCTAAGTTCAATGAGTGAGGCCTTAAATGGATAATCGAATTGACAGAAGGCTTTCAGTTCCCCTGAATTAAGCTCATTCTTTCTCCATATGTAAAATTCATGATAGTTTAAACAAAAACTGAGGAAGAAATTTAGGAGAGAGGCATTCATAAGCTGTTTGAAAATCAGTCACGAATTAAATGCTTGCCATTTGTCACAGGAGAATTTTTAAGAGGCATATTTGCAATTTAGCTCTAATGTTTGTGTCTCATATTAGGAATTTGATATAGTTTATAAGTTGTTTAAGAACATGCTTATGTGCTCGTACATTCTCTCTTAATATGTATGTTAAGTATTAAGATAGATTTTTTTTTGAGAAAACCACATTTCATCAGTTTTTTTTTTCTTATGCTTAGTGCAATGTGCAATTACATGTCTACACTGCTCTCAGTTAAGGAAACATGAAATAACAAACCATGTACTTAAATACTGATTTTTCTTCCTGAAGTAAGTCTGGATTCTAACTGCATCCATTTTGCTTCTAACCAAGCTGCTTTTGGATTCCTTCCACACATGCAGCATCATTCACCATTCTGTTAAATAACCAGATTGGTGAGAATGACATTTGACTTTTTAAAGCATCTTCTCTTTATGGAGAATTAAAGGTCATAGCTGAAAAACTGGTCATCTGCGCTCAGTCGTTTCTATGTATTTTGTTAATTTTTCCTGGTTAATGGTCCTTTCAAATTCAGATTGCATGGTTACTTCAGACTCGTATCAAATATTTCTCAGAAATAGCAGCTCATGGTGGGAAAAGACAATCTCTTTCCTTCAAGCACTGTAGCTCTGTCTGTGAACTATTGGCATCACATGAAGATGGATTCAAGTTCTGTAGACATCTGATGCAAAAAAAAAAAAAAAAAAAAAAACAAAACATAGCATGATTGATGCAAAACACAAGAAGCCTGTTGGAGAGCACCAAAAGATAATAGAAAATGAGCATTCTATTTATTCCTTCATTCATGCTCAACACAATTTTTTAGTCAGGCAGGGATAGTCTCCTGTGCCTTGGTTGTTCCTGCTTTCTGATTTTCTAACCAGATTAGTGCAGCCTATCATGAGCTTTAATCAATATCAAGCAGCTGCACTCCCTAAAGAACTGTTTATCAGGTGGGGATAATGGGATCACAATGCTCTATGTGCATGTCTTTCCTTAATATAAGAGGATGAAGGAAAGAAGGTGGCAGAAAAGTCAATTTTTCTGTTGTTAGGTCTCCTATTACTATATCCTTCTGGACAGATCACCTGAAGAGAGGAAAAGGCATTTTTCCATCTCTTTTACATTGTCCCAACAGCTCCCAGGAGATAATTCAAGAATCTGTCCTCGTATTTAAGTACTGTATTTATGATTTTGTAGCACTAGTTAATAAGCTAGGCATCGTTCCCTTCAAAATCACAAACAGGGGCCAAGTTAATTAAGTGCTATGAGGCAACTAGCCAAGAGTGGAGAGTTATGCTGAACTTAATATGATGAATTGGATTAGGAGCGCTAGAAAATTTGATAACATCATTCACTCCTTTCTATCTACTCAAATGTAGGATGTTTGAGGATCTATTCCAAATAATTTCAGTGACTAAGGTTGGGCACACAGAAGCATTTTAGGAGCTTCTTCCAACATATCTATATGTTTTCCAATAGTTCTATATTGATTTCTGGATCCTTTTGTTATATTTCTGTGTTTTGAAATAGAACTGTGTGTGATGTTTGACTACATTTGACAGATATATTATGTCCTGCTAACTTAATTACTTCTGTTATTTTATTGACCCCAGTACATAAAACCTCTAGTTTACATCTATCAGTTCTTTCCGAGATGGTTGCTTCCAAACTTTCCCTTGAAGCG
>JAVCKT010028929.1:0-21234 GCA_032273925.1 Rhynchotus rufescens
TGCTAGAGCCAAGAAAAATACCTCATAGCTCAATTCTTCTTGCCTTTCTCTGCATGGGAGCACTACTTTGGGTTTTTATTTTCTCCTCTACCTAACTGCGGATGTTAATTAATTTCCTATATATGGTTCAAGATCCTTCAGGCTTCTTTCCCTCTGTCAAAATTGGCTTAAACTGGTCAACAGCCTTAGAAGTCACTTGCTGGGGTAAAAATCAGATAAGCAGAGGGATAGTGCTGTCACTTAAACTCTGCTTTGGAAAATGGTAGGATAAATGCCTGGCCCAAAGGAGTATATTTTGCCAAGCTTTAAGTCTGTAAGTCTAGATTTAGTCTCTAAATACACCCTTGCATTAAAAGCTGCAATATCCTAGAAGTGGAGTTTTCTGGTATCTCACTCCATGTCTTTCCAAGATTCTGGGAGGTCAAATGGCTGCAACTTCTCAATGGAAAAGCAAAGGAACAGCAAACAGCCTCTCAGGCTTACTTCATACGTCTGCTGAATATGTCATACAGATAGTTCATTCAGTCTCTTTAATCAACTTTGGTAGACACCAAGAAGGACACTTGAACAAAAAGGCAAATGGTACTTCTATAGTAATGTACAAGGGGGGGAAAAAAGACATCTTTGTCAAGATCCTTACTTCCTTACTACACAAGCTTGCAGATTTCTGATTCTACTTCTTTCCTCTTCAAGCTTTTTGACACACTGTCCCCTTCACTCTGCTTTCTCCTGTCTGCTTTCAGAAAATTTTTCAGTCAGGGATATCTATGATAATTTATGATAACTGATTGGCAAAAACCTCACCTAGGAATCTGTACAGCACGTTTCAGCCAACTGTAAATCTTTAAAGCCAGTCACGATCATCTGCTTTGATAAAAAACATTTGTAGGCCATTTGCTCATGGATATCTACACACACCTTTACGAGCTGATACCATTAAAAAGTTTTCAAATCTCTGTTGCTTGTGACTGTATCTTTACAATAAATAACAACAGAAGTATTCCTTTGTCCAGGAATCTTATATTTTTGGAAGGTGTACAGCAGTTTTTACACCACAGCTCTTAGTCTTGCGTATTTTTGCTCTCATATGACTCACCACTTGAACAATCCTTGCCTGCAGCTTCAAAGAGTCCTTAAAAGCACTGCCCCCCCTTATGCAGGCTGTTCTTGGCATTAAAAAAAAATAGTAGTTATGTACAGCTACAAATTCCTAGATTCTAAAATGATGTGAGCTGCTCAGTATCATCCCAACCCAGACTGTCGGTGACTGCCCAGAACCTAGGCTCTGGGTGTATACATGAATGTGTCTGTGTCGGCATGATATAAACAGTGTTGATAGCAACTTTGTAAAAAAAGAAAAGCAAAACCTCAAGACTACTTATGCTTGTTCTGTAATTAATTTTAAAAGTTGTGTAAAAAAGAGACTGAAGAACAATACTGGTCTTCTTCCATCCCACCTTCATCTTTCAATCTGGCCAAAATCTTCCATGGTTACTGCTGGAGGGAAGAATAGCAAGGGCATTTCCTTTGTGAACCAACAGAGTTTTGCTACTCTAAACTAAACTAACACAAGAATTTATGTTTAAAGTTGATTATTAGGGTTAATATCCATGTAGATATTAACTAAGTGAATATATCAACTATATATCTACTATATAGGATATTCAGCCCTGCCTCATGAGTTTTGTGCGCACACACAGACATCACATTCCTGTCTGTCCGCACCATCTGTGCGTGTGGTCTGCAGACACAGGATGCCTGTCCATCCACACGGTCCCTGTGTTTGGTCCAGGGAGGCAGAATTCCTGCCCAGGCACACAGCAGCACATGTGTGATACACAGAGTTGGACAGACCAGTCCTGCCCATCTGCTCTGCTCTTGCACGCAGTGTGCAAGCAAAAGGAACCACAATAAACCAACATTTCTTTTTTTTTTTTTTCCTGCAGCAGTTGATTTTTCTTATTAAATTTGAATCAGAGCTTAGATAACAGTATTAACTGGAAAGAGCAGAGAAATTTTTTTTTTTCACTTATGTCAAAATTCAAGGAAGGCATTTGTCTTTCTTTCTAAAAAAATTACGGCACAGAATGTGTAGACCTGGGCTGTTTTGCTCAGATGAATTTCTCCTAGGCATTTGCATTTCAGACAGTATCCTTGTCATTACCTTCTCTACTCATAATTTGTTGTTTTCTTGTAAATTATATTACATTATGCCATTTCATATCAATTACAGTGCCATTAAGTGCCAAAAAAGAGCACTGTAAAAACTTCAAAAAAAAATATATTCCCTCTAGTAGAACTATCAACAGAGAAAGGAGTGGGGGGCAAAATGAAAAAATAACACTCATATCTCTTCTGTTTTATCCCTAAACATCTTTTCAGTGTAAGACCAAATTTAGACCGGTGATGTCACATATTAAACAGCCCCAACCAAGCCAAGGAAGCAGCGGAGATGAAAGGACAAGAGATAACCTAAACTTACTCATTTGCTATTAAAAGACCTAGAAGGAAACAAGGAAGCTTTTATATTTTAACATTTTCTTTGTATCCTAAAAAGAGAAGGACTGGTTGGTCTTGGCAATAGGGGAAAATCAATCAAGAAATGTTCTGATCATCTGGTTTTGATGACAATGAGATATAGACAGTAAAGAACTAGTTTGGGCCTGTTTTTCCCCACATGTCAATTTGGATCTTTTTTTTTGTTTTTTTCCAAATCAGGTAGAACTCACTGCAATCTTACCCCTCTTTTTGTGAGATATAAACCTGAAAGTAGCACAAAATGGAGATTATTTTCTCCTAAAAAAAAAATCCCGACAAAAACCCTAAAACAAGCCGGAGCAATAAGGTACAGTGCTTATTACTTCCACAGAGCAAATAAACCTCTGCAGTCTTCCAAGTTTTAAACAACTTATATATGTATGTTTTCTTAAGGATCATTATATCGTTTCCATTATTTTTTCAACACCATTAAGTCAGCAGTTGGCAGAAGTCTGGCATGCTAGTTCAAATAAAGGAGGAAGAGCCAAGGTTTTATCTATTAGTAGTTTGGACGTGGAGGGCACCCTGGCTTCGTATCAGAAATTACAGTTAAGATTCAGGTCAATGTGAAAAAGGCAGGGAGGTTTGTTTTTTAAACTGTTAAGAAGATTAAGTGGGGTACAATGGTGAAATGGAGTTTTAAAAATTTTAAGTTCCCAATGAAAATAAAAATACTACTGTAAAAACAAGAGAGATACCTAGGTTATTTAGATCTTATGAAGAACTTGGCCAAGCTCAGCTGTCGGAGAGTAAATGATTTCCATTTGCTTTTTGTTTACTCAATTACAGGTAATACTTGTACTCACACTAGGAAGGACAGAAATTAATGGTAAACAGAAAGAAAGAGAACAAAAGACTAAGTTTTACTATTGCAAAGCTGCAATCCAAAGAGGAGGACAATAAGCTGAACAAAAGAGTCTTACGCCTAGGCTGTGTTCAAGACTAAAGGCCATTCCTTCCTCCGGCACAACAACTGTGATCACAGTTTAATATACATTTGGAGACAAAACATTTACAACAGTTGAGATAAAATTCGGCCAAAACTATGCAAGATACTAACGCAAAGATCATTTTATCCATCCTTGAAACTTACAGTGCTCGACCTCCTCACTTTTTTCTTTTTCTTTTTTGGTGATAAATGTATGATTACTCCAAATAAATCGGACACCAATCTTCTGATAACTGAGTTTGAGACTCATTTTGCCCTTAGGCACAGGTTTTACCTAAAGCCCCTTTTGTTATTGAAAAAAAACCAAAGCTTTGGTGTCACAATTAAGGGAAAGAAGGGCAGAGAGAAACCATTCCTTGATTTTGTGTTCAGTAAAGGTCCACTCGGGGACAGCAGCACACAACTGCTGTAGAGATGATCTGTCAAAGTCACTGCCTTGCACTTGACAGCGCTGTCCACAGAACTCCTTTCAAGAGATGGACTGGAAGCAAAATCACCACCAGTATCAACTTTCGCATCCTTATCTTTCAGAGTTGGCAGCTGTTAACAGAGTCATCGCAGCTTCCCAAGGTAGAAAAGAGCAGGAAAAAAACTCCATCCTCTCTGTACACACACGTGTCAAGCGTCAAAAACTCTAGGGAAAAAATGTGCACCTTTTCTCTGGCCCTGCACATTATTTCACCTTAGAAGAACAGAGTGGAGGGAATAGAATGTACTTATAAAAGAGGAAATGACCTAACCTTATTCAGCAATAAAACATGAAAAATAATTAACTACTTTTTAAAGACCTGGATACCTCAGAATATAATACCATGAATTCAACAGAAGCAGGAGGAGGCTGGAGCCTTCAGTAGCAATCCATTTTCAGTAACTAACATTAGTAACTGGCATCTAACTTCATAAACCCATAACTCTTTTTAATAAACTTGATATACTATCCTGTTGATTCCCACAATTCAATCTGTAAAACAATGAAGTCTTGGTATCAAGAAACTAGTCCTAATTTCCAGCATATATCTCAGTTTTCCAATTGTAATATGATTTTTTTCTTCCTTGCATTATCATTTATTCGCTAGACTACATGTGTTGCTTCGACTAGACTCATCACACACATTCAAAAAGAGGAATTATTTTCTAAAATAGAAGGCACTAAATACAGCGGATGAGGGAAAACCTGAGAAATATTTCAGGGCAGAACCTGAAAATACCCGGGATCAATGTTCATTAACAGGTCACTATTTACTGAAGATAAAGTTTACTCTGAAAATTAAGACTTAATTTTCATAATCAATTCTTAAGAGAGTGGGGATTCCTCTGAATTAATTCTATATTAGAACCTAATATCTTTCTTTTCTCAAAAGAATTATTGATTTACAATGTTATTCCGCCCCAAGTAAAAATCAGAATATGCAATATATGCCATTTTACAGATCACCAATTTCATTAAATATTTCTAGGTGCTTCATCCTTTACATCAAGTAAAGAAAACATTTTTGTTCTGTTAAGTGGTATAGGCATTAATCTGCAATGTCCTCAAAACCTTCTATAGCTTTACCTTATCTCTACAGAAGCAAGTAATCACCCCATATCTCGGACTTTGCCTTTTCCTCACACATTTTTGGAACACATATTCTGCCATCTATCAACTCACCTATTACAGAGCCTATAGAAATGAAAACCAGTCTTAAAGTCTGTTGAAGGATTTTCAGCAGTCTTTCTGTCCCTTTGCTTTCTATGAGCTATCAATATGTGAACTGCTTATCGGATGCAATTCAATGATACCCTTCACAACAGATTCAGAATATACTATATTCAAGGGACGTTTGAGGGATATCCTCTTGAAGGCCAATGCGAGGAAGTTCCTTAAAGTAATTTTTGATTATTTGTCAATTCTTACTTAAAACATTTGAAGCAATGGAACTTCTACCACTTTTCCTTCAGTCTGTTCCTAATCATTTAATGCTGTAATCAGAAAGCTGCCATCCAATTAATGGATTCAATTCAGTAAGGACAGTCAAACACTAGCAGAAATCATTGAGTTCTTACCAAATTCAAACAAGAGATTAAGCCCTCCTCTTTGAGATTTGAAATTTCCATGTAATTCTTCATTTGTCACACAAAATATACGCATGGGCCTATTTCACTAAGTTTCTTTATGAATTTAAGTGGAATTCTCTCTGTCATCAAAACTTGAGGCCTTACTGAACTATCTGTCTGTATGAAAGCTTTAAATCTAACCCTACACTCAATCTATTTTCCAGTGAGCGCTTAAGCATCATAAATTCAAATACTGAGGTAGTGATGCCAAACCAAGCCAACCACAAGAACTGATTGTGGGGAAGTTTCAGATATTTTATCCCTGAGGCACATCCTGTCAATGGCTAACAAACAGGAAGTTGTATGGATCCTTCCCAACCGTACCATGCAAACTATACAAGTAAGCAAAGAAGCACTCATAACTTTATTCCTTGAATTAACAAGGGATAAAACAACTGGCAATCTTGAGTTCTTACAAACAACTACTTTTGTGCTTCTGTATCTATGCCATGAACTTACCCGCTAAGAGAAAATAAAGACTGTCAAAAATTGATTGAGGATAACTGGTTCCAACATAAAATTTAGAATGTAGAATTCTTATAACAATTAATAAATGTTCTATTTAAGATCTTTGTTACAGAAAACTATACATAAAGGTTTCCCAATAACCTAATATATCCTCTTTATTTAGATGAAAAATAGAGCCTATCAGATCAGCTGTTTGCACAGAGATGACTACAGAAAACCACCATAAAATACAGTTATGATGGGAAATGACGATAACTATATTATTTACATAGCTCTGGTGTCCAGAAATCCTAGACGAGGGAATTATTACTTTTGAGGCACAACATCAGATTTCCTCGTACAGTCTGCTGCAGAAATTAAGTTTATCTTCTAATGCTTTTAACTTTTTGTTACCACTAATAAGCCTGTTTTTCCCAGTGTAGATATTTTAACTAATGACTGCATGAGCAGGCTGGTTGCCAATAACAAAAAAAGGCATAAAAATGGAATACAGGATTTAATTGCTGACTTAGACTTGTCCAACAGCAACTCATACCTCCTCATTTTTTTAACCAAGGACAATGATGCTTAAATAACTTTATACAAGATTTTGCATTCCTTGATTGAGAGACACTTTAAACGTGGTACTGGACGCTATCAACAATTATTCTATCGATTTTCATTTATTCACGCAAGATTTGATAGAATTAAAAACCTGTAACTAAAACTACAATATGAAAATCTTCACATAATCAATGAAATGGAGGAATGTTTGAAAAGGTCAGAACAGTTTTTTTGAAAATCGAGGTTGAATTTGTGAAATATTAGTCCATAGTCCAGCGAGGTGGTTTTTTTTTTTTAATAGTTTTGAATGCCTGGAAAGGAAGGCCAGCAAATACTGTTTTATCATGTAAATTCCCAAGCAATTTTATAAACTCCAAACCTCATTCTGCGAGTGAGGTAATGAACTGCCTCCCCCACTGCTTCGAACAGACCTTCCTGGCCAACACTGCAGTGCCCTAAAAACTACCGAGGGAAACGCTAGCCAAGGCACAAACTGAAAACATGCGTGGCTGTTTACGGCAAGGCCACTCAGTTCATTTCTCTGGCACCACGAAGCCAGCTCTGGTAAGGAACCAAGCTGAGCATTTATCGTTACTATCCATAAAATAAGAGGAAGAGGGTAAAGGTAAAAGGAGGAAGGAAATGGGAATGAGAGCACACGTAATACCCCAGGAAGACGAAACGCTGCCGCAGAAAAGACTGCTGACACGGCACTGAATGCCGTTACTGTGGTAACCAGTGATTAAAAGTGATGGGAAAAAAGCCTGGAACACACGGCAGGGCGGGCAGTTCCTTTTAATCCGCGACGCTTCCCAAGTTGTGCTCCAGGAAGCGGCGATCAAGGGCGCGACACCGGCGCGCTCCGGGCCCGCCACCGCTCCCGGCCTGACACAGCCCATTACCGAGGAGCGGAGCCGGGCAAAACCAGCAGCGCTGTGACTGATCATCTCGGGGATTACAGGCCTTCGACAAAAGCCATGATACTCACATTGGACAGCTGGCAATGCCTGGCGAGAGCCAATTAGTGGATATATATTCGCCTTAGCCAGAAATTGCTTCTGTTCCTAGTCCAATAGCTTCCTGAAGGGGAAATGAACAGAGTGCTTCCCCTCACTTCTGTCTGCTCACATGTACGACAGCTACCCTGGCAGAACAGTTAACACCACACTATAAAAACTACACATTCTGCTATCTTTGTGTATGTTAAAGATGGTAAACTCACATTTAATAGTGCTGTGTTTGAACCTAAAGAAAGAGGTCCTAGCGATCCTGAAGAGAGACCACTCTACCAATGCTATACCCTGGGGAGGACACAGATGAGATTGGGGCTGCCCTATTTGGTTAACCACTCTATTATATCGACAGTATTTCTCAAAATGCTTTACTATTTCTTGAAAACTTCCTGGCAAAGATTGTGTTAATGTGTCCATGCATACGTTGCTGCTGTGAACAGCTTACTGTGGCATTCAGGGGTTACTGAACTCCTTCTGTTCAGCTCCACACATGCCGAGACTGTGCGTGCAAGAGCTCCCTAAAACTCTGCGCTCTACAATCTGTTCGTAACTTTCTTTTCACGAATGCTTTCTTTCCCCCCATTCTCCCATTTTGCATCTATTTCCACTCTTGCTAGTTTAAGTATGCAGATACAGTGATGCTCCAAGGCCCCTGAATCACAGCGCTTGCATTTAAAACATTTTCTTTTAACAAGTTTTCTATGAGGAAGACTATAACAGCAGTCAAACAATTTGAATACTTCTTCCTTGACTTCCTACAGTCCCCGCTGACAGCATCAGGATTTAAGAGGTACCTCCGCTCATTTATACTCCAGTGGGCACCATTCCACTGTCAGGAACTCTTAGATGCTCTTGCAGAAAAACAGTAGTTTTGCTACAGAAACAGCAACACTTTCAACAATTACTTGCAGTGAGTGCCTCCACGACACCCAAAGAAGAAATTCACTTGCTGACAGGGTAATCACTCTCATCAGATAGAGTTTCAAATCAGAGTGGCTAAGGCAAAGCAGAGATTAACTGCCGTGCTTACAGCATCTGTATTATTTCATCAGGCAGGGTGGTAATAAAACCTGGCAGAAGGGTGGTAATTCTGATACAGCTCCATGGTAGTCAGAGGAAAATGCTTGCCTGTCAGTCTCCCCGGACCCAATTTTACATTCTCCTCTTACAAAAAGAAATGACTTTAACCAGTGGAACTTCACTTTGGAAAAGTTCACAGGAGAGCAGTGTCAGGTGTTGGTCTGTGGGGTTTCCAGGGAAACAAGTAACAGTGGAAAACTAATATTTTTCTTTGGGGGGAGAGGTTATTCTAGAATCGAAAATGCTTCCCTTTTCCTCATGATCCAGCAAGAAGCTTTTATTTGAGAAACAAATCTTTGCAGTACTTTGGCTTCACAAGGAAAGACAGCCAAAATCTTTGCAGGGAGGAAGCACAATAAAGCACAAATGGTTTTAGGACTTGCATGGATAGGTGAAGAGTTCTGACAGTTTTACAAGACATGCTGACAAACAAGTGCAGCTAAGGAGAGGTCTCATTTTGAGTTTTGTCTTCAGTTTTGGATGTCACACTCAGAAAAATCCGAGAAAGAACAACAAGAATGACCAGGTATCTAGCAAACAAGACACAGGCAAACCAAAAGAACTGGGACTACTCAGTTTGGAGAACTAGCACAGAGGAGATAACCACACCATTTATCATAAATGTAAAGGACTGCTAAAAAGATCAAAGAAAGTCTGTTTTCTATGTTCATAAGAGATAAAATAAATAGTAATGAACTTAAGCTGCAATAATGGAGATTAAACATGAGCAATGACATTATAGCGATAAGGAGAGCTGAGCAACAGGAAAGGCTGTCCAAGATCTCAAGAGCTCCTTCACTAATAGTCTTTATGAAAAGCTTAAAGGTATAATTGGTTCTGCTTTGAAGTGGATGCCTTTTCTGTGGTTCAGCTACAAAAACATGAGTACAGAACTGTTTGGGAAATTAGACTCCATAGTAGCTATCAACTGTTAACTGCTAAACTAGATGAATGAATCAAGTGGGTTACACAGAGCTCTGTCCTGTGTTCAGTAATATTCAATATTTTATATTAACAACTTGCGTGACAGACTTAAAACAGATGTTTATGAAATACACAGAGTAAACTTGATTGGATGATTCTTTAGGTTGGCTGAAGAACAGGATGACAACTCAAAATGTTCTGGGAAGACTGCAGAACTGACCTAAAAATTATTTTTTATTTTTATTTAAAAAAAACAGCTGTTCAGTATAAATGCTCCCAGTATTAACCTAACCTGCTGTTGCACTACTTAAAAGTGAAAATTCTGAGATCTTATCATGAGTAACACTGAACCAACCAGCTCCTGATAACTTAGGCTAGAGTATATTAAAAAAGAATTGGGAATTATGAAATTCTATGTAATAATGCAAGAGCATAGAGTGATTTACCAACATTTCAAGTGCATAACACTCCTAGCTCTCAAACACAGACACTAACCCAATTCAAAGCCTCCTAACAACTTCATTACACGGAATCACAGAATGGTTGAGGTTGGAAGGGACCCCTAGAGATCATCCAGTCCAACCCCCCTGCTCCAACACACCTGGGGCATGGAACATAGAGTCACATTCAGCTGGGTTTGGAAGATCTCCAGAGAAGGCAGCCTGCTCCAGGGCTCTGTCACCCTCACAGTAAAGAAGTCACCATGACTAAACATTTACAGCATAGTAGTGCCTGGAGAAGTTGGTCAAGTTGGGCCCCCACTGCGCGAGACACTGTCCAAACAGAGAAAATGACAATCCTTGCTCTAAATAGCTTCTTGAAGAAAACCCCAAATGTTTAAATTTCAAAGCCCACAGACCGGAAAACCTCAGCCCAGTCGTATATGCCTTCCATCTACAACTCAAAGCTGCAGAGTAAACTTCACACTGCTGCAATACATGTAGGCTCTTCGTTAAAACTTTGTTTGCAAAGAAAATGAATAAACAGCGTGTTATAACAGATGAGAGGTGGCTGGGCCGCCATAATGCAGGCCCGGCATTCCTTGGGTCTCTCCCAATTCCGGCATGACACACGTTGCAGGGGCTTCTGTATGGCTTACAATCTGAACGCAGTGGCTGGCGCTCACCGCGGTACATCTGGACTTTGTTAGACACCCTCCAGCTCTGCTTTCTTGCATCAGCCCTGGCCCCCTCTTGAGAAGGAGCCTCCCAACCACTGTTTCACCATGAACTAGTCAAGGAGACAAAGTACTCTGGGAGGAAGTAAACTGGGACCACATTAGCTGCTGACCCTCGCCCTGCAATTGGTCTCCTTTTCTGATGATAGAGGAAATCCCTCATAGAGACTGACAACCAATATGAAACAGGCAGCTCCATTTACTGGAAAGCCTGGTCAATGCTGACTGCCTCATTAGGAAATGGTCTCTATATTGAGGCACATTCCTGTAGTTCAGAGCCTAGAAACTCTAAATTAAAACAACATTGATGCCATATCCTCTTTCTGAAATGCCTCTCTTCATCCAAACTTTAATATACATACTTAAAGAAATTAAAGAACCAAAATGTCTTTGGCAGGACTCCTTCCTCCTCTTTCACAGTAATACATTTTCCAATGTGAATCACTGAGAACATGACATAGTGCTGGGGAAGGGACAAAGGAGAGATGAAGTAAAGACACACTATAAAATGCTCCAGATTCATCATTTCCTTTTGTCTTCATTCGTATTTTTTAAATACATGAAAATCATGCTAAACTGCAGTGCTAAAGAATTTTTTAGGAGGTTAATTGAGGCTCATCATGAGACTGAGTTAGGAAAGAGTTGTATCTTCGATATAAGACAGACCAATTAGCACTAAGTCTCAAGTCAAGTACCAGTAAGCCAGCCTACAAACAGTGGTAGCTCTTACAGCAACTGACTCAAGTACAGCACAAACAACAGAAAAGCCTAACCCGAACCCTACACAGATAACCAGATCTGTTCACATTCTCTATTGCAGTGTGGATGGAAAACTAACTTCTGAAGAGATATCTCTGTCAGAAGCTCTTTCCAGTCTGCAATGGTTCAGAAATCAGGCCTGTGGTACTCACTACACCATACGTAAGTGCTCATAAAAACCACCCCTTTCCAATATTGCTCAGCATCTCTGCATCCTACGCACAACAAAACAGGAAGCTTTCAGTCAATAGGGTCTGTCAGGCAAATGAAAGAGCTGCTTCCCCAATACAGACTGTAAGCATTTCCTAGAAGTGGGATGGACTGAAATATGGAATGCTTATCAGGGAGCTCAGCAGCTCTGAAAAATGTTAAAAACACATGGAAGAAACTGCTGAGGTCAGGATCCCACTTCTGAACATGAAGCTGAATGAACATTTAAAGTTCCAGAATGATTTTCAAAGTCTTCCAGAAGATCTTGATTAAAAGGCATCAGCTATCTTTCTGGAACAGTTGTTTCTAATACCTCCATATTTTTCAAGATTTTTCATTCACAATTTCTACCTGGAACTTAGGAATGATGACTAAACTTTTAGGGAGTCCCTGAAATCCTGTCGGCTGCTAACACAGATGGAGCTTTGTCTTCTTCAGATGTAGAGGAGGGTCTAAGCAGAGAGAAAGGCTCAAGCTGATGAAACTGCTCTAAGAAATATAGTGATTTTGGTGGATTTTTTTTTCCCCTGGAGTTTTTTGTTTTTCCTGGAGTTTTTCTCCATCCAAATCCCATCCCTGCTGTCCCATGGTGCTGGGACACCCATTGCATGGCAGCAGCTCCGCTGGGTCTCCAAGCGCTCCCAGAAAGCATGGGATGCTCCCGGGGCACACGGGGCATCCCTC
Organism: Rhynchotus rufescens; assembly: GCA_032273925.1. Taxonomy (NCBI): domain Eukaryota; kingdom Metazoa; phylum Chordata; class Aves; order Tinamiformes; family Tinamidae; genus Rhynchotus; species Rhynchotus rufescens. Next base: position 12,443 of record JAVCKT010028929.1, read on the forward strand.
CCATGGGACACACGTGCCACAACCAGCTTTGGGGGCTGGCTTTGGAGGAGCATCAAATGAAGCGCAGGGGCTTTAAATGAGAGGAAGGAAGCTGCAACTTCCCAAAGAAAAGCATCAGGCTGATGACAAGACTTCCCTCCTTTGTGAGGCCCTTGGAGGTCCGCAGGCATCAGGCTCAACAGCAAAAACAGGAATCGTTGAGGGAACAGAAGGGCTTTGCTCATTCTGCGTCGGAGTATTGCATCCGAGACGCTTCCAGGTTGGATTTCTCTGCTCCCATCAAGAAACGCGGGCAATCCGGACATTTTGCCCAACAATCACCCCAAATTCAGCAGCTCCAGCAAGCTCAACAGTGATCCAAACCCCAATTCCAAATTTGGGGCTTGCAAATCCCAAACGTGGCCACTTGAGGGGTTAGAAAACCCTCATCCCTACATCCCACCAGGCAGCTGACTACACTGCAAGGGACTCGGCTTTTAGGACGTCTTTAAGAAAGCAGCAAAAACATTCCCCGTTTCCCTGTGCTTGCAAGGAATGCGCTGCATTATGCACAAGGCACGACGGTAGGTAAAACAAGGACAGAATAAGCAAAAACAGGAATTATGATCCTAGCCGATCAAGAAATGAGATCCCTTCTCACGCAGCGGGAAAGCTCACGCTGGGCTTTCAGCGAGGAAAATTCAAAACATTTTGGCCAGCCCAAAATATGAAGCCAGGACTTGACCTGAACCATGGCAATTCCATTATAAACAGGGAATTCAGCTGCTGTTGAAGAAAACGAAGACTTACGTCAGCGCATATAGGGTTACACCGTAATGATACGCTTAAGCCAAGCCTTTCCAAGCGCTCATTGTTTTCCTGCTCCTCAAGCTGGCACGGGGACCCAGACCATGAAGAAGCTCTGTCAGGCCAGCGGTGAGAAGTGATGTTCTTGCCCTACGACTAGCAAGCGCAGGCCAAGCCAGGAAACCAAACCTCGTCACGTCAAGTATTAAGGCCAGCCCTGCGAGACGAAGCCCCAGGCTGCAGCCTGCAAGTCTGGGCCGGCTCGAGTAATTTGCAGAATTCACCTTTTGCATATTTAAAACCAAGCTGGCCTCCAAATGCTCCACAGTAAGCTCTGAGACCAAGGGCACATGTGCAAAGGAGGTGGGATCGGACTTTGCTGCTCGCAATAGCTGCTGCCACTTACCCCAAACTGCAGAGCAGACTGAATTATTAAATAATAACCGGGCACATTTATTGAATGTATTGTATTTATACATCAGTTTCTAAAGATACCAGTTTCTTGACACATGAGCCTAACTTTAAACACTTGTTGCCTTTTTTTTTTTTTTTTTTTCTCAGATTCCCAACCATTGCAATATAAAAGTCTCAGCTCTCAGATCATCTTTTAGCTGCTCATACCAGGCTGTCACGTGAAGATACGACAGAGGAGCAGATAGGATGCACGTTATCTTCAGCAAGGCTTTGGATCCCACCTCGTTCTGCTTCCCAGGAAGAAGCTCCTACAGCCCCAGTCCCAAGTGCACCTGAGACATGCCCAAAGCAACAAGGCAAACTACTGCAAAACCCCTATTTCAAAGTGCAATGAGGAGAGAAGAAGTGACACTAATTGGGACAAACCCCTCTTTTTTTCCCCCCCATAATAATGGAAAATGTCCTTGAAGGAGTTTCAGAGAACCCAAAAGAAACCATGATATTCTTTAAATATGGGGAATATTTAAAAACACGCCAAAGCCATGTTTCAACAGGGCAGAGGGACCTGCTGCCAGAAGATTTAGCAAGCAGTGAGCTCATCTCCCTAGTCGGGCTCTTTTTTTAAACCCTGTAATATAACTTAAACATGGAGGAGCCTCCTGCTAGGGAACTTGATAGACTGTTCAAAAAATGCTGAACTAACTAGATTTGGCCAAAAACAGAGCAGAGGAGGAGTTTCCTTGTCTCAGAGAAATAGCTTTTTGTCTGTCTTTCCAAATCATTTTTGATAGCGAATCCATCAAAGCTTCTTGGGTCTTATGAGGAGCCTACCATGAATCTCCACCTAGAAGGAGCCCCCAAATCCTACCTGATGTTTTCATCACAGCTTTTGACACCATTGCTACCCATCAGGAAAGCAAAACCCACACACGAACCCAGCAGTTTGACGTGTAGTTTTTCTTTCTAAATAAAGAGCTCGCGCTGCCTGGGGCGATTTGCATGCAGGGTATCGGTTCCTTCCCCCTTCAGCACTGCAAGGAACTTATGAAGAGCAATGTAGGTATCAGCAAGACCGGAAAGCTGCAGGTTTAACCACCACCCGTGCGTGCACAGGAGGTGAGAACCAGGACGAGCTTCACGAGAGAAACCATCAGCATGACTGCCCTGCTCAAGTTGGCTGGATTCTTCTTTTCCTTCTCTAAAATCGCTCAAAATGAGTACTTTTTCCCCTTTCCGGAGAGAAAAGGGTGTAATTCATTTCAACAGAACACCAAGCATCGCTTCAAGTCACTCAAGGATCATAATGAAAGCCAGGTGAAAAGCAGAAGGAAAAAACCCATTGCCCTCATTCCTGGCTTTATAACTTGAGGATTCTCAGTGCTCAACAGCAGCAGAGGCAGATCTGCCCCAAGCAGCAGCCCGTGAAGGTCCTCACACCATGTGGAGCATCATCCCACCAAGGTGGAGCACAAGATCCCTGGAAAACCGGCTCTTCTGGGGCTCTTCCTCAGGCTGCAAAGCCCTGCTCGGTGCCCACCACACGCTTTTCTTCTCCAACACAAAAGCCCTTGAAATCAGTCTGCTCTGATCTACTTTCAGGCACCATAATTCTACCTACTGATCAGTTTTAATTGTTTTTTCCCAATCCCAATCCATTGGAGCCAGCACACAACTCAAGCATCTATGCACCCTAGTCAGACTCAAGTCCCCAAGCCCACCTGTGCCAAGGGAACCTGCTCTAATGTGCATTTTAAGCAGCAAAAAAATGACCTTGGGAGGCACGGAAAGGATGTCCAAGGAAGATGTTAGTGCATTCCTGGGGATAGCCTCTCCCTGCACCTGGAAGCAAGTCTCCCTGGTGCTAAGTTGGCTGCTATGGAGTGAAGCTGGAGCGTCTGCCAGCGGGATTACTGAAACTGGACCATGAGCCCTCCAAGGGAATGGCCATTTCCAGGAGGCTCCAACCTTTCCAAGGGATATTAATTACTCCTTAGTCACATTTGCACTTTAAATTAAAGGGATCTCTTTCCACTTCTAGCTATTTTTGCAAAGCAAAACTTAATGAGACACCAGAAAACAGTCAGGCTGTGCCGCAAGCTCTCTCAAAGTGCAAAGAGATTCAGTGCCAAAATGAACTAAAGATGCCTTTATGCTGTGGGATAAAGCTCAACGCTTCAAGCAGGTATTTGCACCAAATTTTGGCAACTACGGTGGCTGCTCCAAACCTTTCTGGATCTGGATACGTCACTGTTCGTGACTTTGGTACTGCTGTATTTCAAGTCTCTCCCTGTGGATGGGCCTATTTTATCCTACCTGGAGCATTTGGCCCCTCCATCTCCAGCCACAGAGGGTGAAGTCGCTGCTGCAATGCAGAGCCTGCACAAAAACCTCTTTTATAGCATGAAAATGGGCTATGGAAAATTAATCTAGCAGCTACTTAGCTTGTAAAGCTGCTTAGAAAGCTTAGATGCCCCAGCTCGCAAGGACTATGGCCGAGAACAGATCCCACAGATTATGGGAAATAAGGCTCTGGATATTTATATAAAGTAATACTTTGGGAATATAACAAGATCAGCAGAGCCCTCTAATCTAATATCTGCATCCCACTGTTACATTAATGCGATGGGGTTGGCAGAGGAGCTGCTAGAAGCCTTCTGGGTGCTCAAAGGAGGGATGACGAAGCAAGTTGTTCAGCTAACGCCTTCTAACGCACTTATGTTCCACCCGTATTAACGTTAGTTTTGGGTGGAAAAGGGAAAAAATCTGACATTCTGCTCCAAAGTTTCCCATATGCTCTGACCAAATACTTTCCAACTTAAGCTTAGGATTTTTTGAGGCAAGTCCTATCCGAAGCAGACTAACAGGGACTAATATCCAGTATCAATGACTTAAAAGAAGTCTAATAAGGCAAGATCACTGCAATTGGGGAAGCATAAGACTTTATTTTAATGCTGCTCACAAAAGGATTTAATAGCACGTTTAATGCATACGCATAACGACCGACACCACACTACCACCCTTGCAATCCTGCAGCTCTTCCCGAATTCTGCTCCTTTAAGCATGAAAACGCCACTGGATTTTCCCACACATATCCCATCCCTACGGTGAGGGGAGAAAAGCCAGGTAAAAAGCCAGTTATCCTCCGGAGCTCCGTTTCCTCATCCCTCTCCATCCGCACATTGACTTGGGGCTAGTCAAAGGCAGGTATTTCACCGGTGCAACTAATGCACCTGGAAATAGCACCAAACAGTGATGCTATTGCACGAGCAGTAATATTAGCACCAAGAGGGCTTATCCAGGCAGACCTTGCTCTTTGCAGCGTCCGAAAGACATTCTGCATAACCGAGAGATTGCATTTGCAGAGGAAGGGATTGCATTTGCGCTGCGGAAGGCTGCGTTGCTTCGTTTGGGCTGGTCTAATTAATTTGGTACAATTTGAGCCCGGAGATGAGGCCCAAGGGACTGTCGGCGTGGAACACGCATGCTGCGATTCAGCAAGGAGGGTTACAGGAGGGAAGGTGGAAACTGCATCCAAGTCCTATCTGATCCTGCAGCTCCGCTCCGCTGGGGAGCCGCCTCCTCCCAAAGCCATCCACTCCCGCTTATCAGGTGGGAAAATGATCCGGGCACGAAAGGACAACACTCGGAGCTCCTAATGGGAAGCAATCGACGCATCTAAAAGGCTGCGGCCCCCAAAAAACTCACTGACCCAAAAATTAAGAGCTATTTTATTGATGTAATGCTGTGCCAACATGCAGTTAAACATAGGCTGTTCTTATTCCTGATTTTAACAGTACCTCTGCCCTATTTTCCCGTTTCCACGCATTTCCCAACTTGGATTAATTTTCCTTACTCGAACAGGCCTATATAACAGGACGAAACAGTGATCTCCTGTCTTCAAATAACCCTTCTCTTAGCAACTGCCTCCAACAACACATACACAGTGCGGAGCGTATGGAGGAGTCCCCAGACCGCACACCCGCAGCACAAAAAAAGCATTATAGGGCAGAGGATCCGCCGCCCCAGAGCTGTGTTTATGCAGAATATGTCATCATTTGCCTTAAACTTGGCTGCACACTAACCTGGCCCAGCCCTGCCTTTGCACACACGGGCTCTTTGCAGCCAAAGCCTCTCCTTAAGCGCAGAATTCAAGTGCAAAAACAACGGCGGAGATTTTGGCAAGACCAACATATAGTCCATTCTGCACAGCCTGAAGCGGGAGTTAAGTGCATTTGTTTATGAGGCAGCACGGTGCTTTTAAGAAAAGCCATAGAGCAAATAAGGCAGGTCTGGCTCCTGCAAAATTCACCGCGGCGCTTGTTAGGCCGGGTGTTAAGATTAATTGCTCCTCTACATACTGCAATCAGGGCTAGGCAGGAGAGAAAAAGAAGTTACATGGTATTTCACAGGGCTATAAACACCAAGGAAGATAAACCAGCCTTCTTTAAGGTGCAGCTTCCAATATGGGAAGCTGTTGCTCGGAACGGCACTGTTGCAGGGAGAAAAAGCTTCCCATCTGCCGGGCGCATTCAGGGAGGGGAGGATAAATAACGTTTTATGTAAAGTCATCATGACCCGTTGCTTCTGCTTGCGTTCAAGAAGCAGATGGAGACTTCAAAATAATAATAGTAATAAAAAAGGGAAGAGCATTTCCATTCTGGGAGCAGAGGAGACCGATATCTACAAGCTCGTGGCTTGCAGAAGCCACCAAGGGAAAGGAGATGGCAGAAGGAATCATTCCTGCTTTATGTTCATCTTTTCCCCAGCTTTTTATTTGCAAACGGGTGGGCTGGAAAACACAAAGCAGACCGCCATGCACCCACAGCAATTTGAGGACTTAAAAATAGAATTACAGCAAAATTTCTGGTTAGGAAAAAGGAGGATCCAGGTGGAGCACAGCAAGGGGCAGGCGCTGGTGGGATAACCCTTCTGGGGAGGGTATCTGCATCTCGTGCTTCATTTTCACTTGCACAATTTTCTTTTTGCAGTCAAATAGCAGGCAGGCAGAGGGAGGAGACACTCACCATCTATTCTGCAACAAAGCCCAGTTGTTACTGCCACAGGGACAAAAATCAGGCACGTATTAAGTTACCGTTAGCATAAAGACAAGTTAAACACCCCCTTTTTGCAGAAGTACCTGTGCTGTTACCTTGTGCACCCTGTCACGAGGGCGCTCCGCCTGCTCCTGCCACAGCAGCACCAAAATCACTGTCATAACAGCTCTGCTCTGGGAATAAGAGGTTTCCGTGGATGGGAACCACCGTCTGGCACTGCTGATTTATCAGCGGCTAGGCTGCTATTCGGGCATCCACCTCAAGAAACCCAAACTGCAGAGCAGAACTTGAAGTGGATTTGAGCAGCATCCCCTCTTGCATGCACAGGAGCCCAGGGCTTGCAAAAAGCAGCTTTTCCTTGGGAAAACGGGGAGAAGGTGCCAAGGCCGGAGGTGGCCACAGGGCAGAGCTGCACTGGGCAGTTTCCAAGCTCATCCCTGCACTGGACCCAAAGACTTCGGAAAGACCCCAGGGTGCTCCTGGCTTTGGGAGAGGGCTGAATTAAAAACCAAAAGGACACTCGAGCCTTAAATTTGCATCAGAATCCCATATTCCCGCATTGTCCTCCTCCACAAAGGCCCAGATTTTGCACACGCTGCCAAAAGCATCAGGCAACAGGAAAATTGCAGGCGGCCCTCATCTTCCAGCAATAAATTCATTTTTTTCTATAGCCTTTCCCCCCATCCCAGCAGCTGTATGCTAATTCCCCCCTCAGCACCACTTGATTATCGCTCGGAACAGATGTGCCAGCCGCTCCAAAATCTGGAGGTTACCAAAACCATTAACCTCGCGAGGAGCCAGGCTGAAACGACGCATTTGCCACCATCCACAGCAGCATCGGGATGAGGACAAACCACAGAAATGCTCTCAAATATCACCTGTAAAACACAGAGGAGCAAGCAGGTGGAAGAGACGCCGATTTAGCAGCTTCTTCCAAAAACTCATGGAAATTACCTGCAAATTCCCCCAGCTTAAAATCCTGGGCAGAACATGCTCAAGATGCAACAGCCTCTTATTTTTTGAAGGTGGGGGGGACCATCCGTGTGTGATGTGCAAACAACATCATTTCAACCACGGATAAATTCCGCTGAGGAAGGTTGAGCGCTCCCCACGGAGCTGCTTTCTCCAGCGCAACCCAGTGCAGCTCCTGGAGTAATTAATGCCACAGTCTGTTTATGACCTTTGAATAAATTGTTCTTTTCTGAAGAGAAAGCTGTTAAACACGTTAGCAAATATAATTAAGGCCAGGGGCGGGGGGGGGCAAAAATCTGGAATTGAATCTGTCTCTAATTATGCTTCTTGTGACAACTTGGCTAAAAAAAAAAAGTCTAATGATGCAGATACTGTAGTTTCATTAAAGCTTCCTCATCGTCCTTTTTCAGATAAATAAGATGTTAAAGAGGGAAGTTTCCCTCTCTTTGCTACCCCTAAGGAAAAGGTTGCAACGTCCCTTCTCGCAGGTGAAGGTTGCAATGCACCCTTCTTGCATGGGCCCAGGTGAGACGCTTATTTCATCATGCAGGAAAAAAAAAAAGCACCTTGCAGGGCAGGGAATAAGCGACAGCAATGGGAGGTGCCAGGTAAAAGTGGACAATCCATCGGCATTAACATCCCTACAGCTGGGAATGGGAAGAGCCAGAGCTCCCTGAGCCGAGGGACCCGCAAGGGTTAAGCTGGACCGCAGATGTGCAATGCGAGATGATGCCCAGCCTAACCTTAGCTGTTGTGTGAAAACAGAGCAGAGAAAGATTTATAGCTGACAGGATCCTGCCTTTTTTTTTCCCCTTTTAGTTTTCAGACCACTCAGCAAAAACCCTTAATCTCGTGTAAAACAGGGTCACGGAACCGGCACGCACCCCTGCACTCCAGTTGGTTTTGCAAACCGAGACGCCCTGCGTGATGGGGTGGCCAGTGAGTCACTGGGGCTACAGGGAGATGAGCAGGGACAGGTGCCACAGGGATGCTTCCCTGGGAATGCCACATCCCGGCAAATCCCAGCTCGGCCCTCGCGTTGCACATCCTGCAGTTTGCAAGCAAAAATCTCAAGCTTGCCTCTGGGGCTGAGCATCCTCCCTGTCCTAGGGCTGTGCCATCCAGCCTGCGGTTCCCCATGGATAATGCACTGCAATTCCTTCCAAAAAGGGAAAAATCCCCCTCTCGCTGCTGCCATGACTCCTATTCCTCCTGGACCAGTGTTCAGGAGCGGGAAAATCTGTATCCTTGGGTGAACCCAGGCGCTCCAAGCCCAGCTCAGCTGCAAACTGCTCCGAGGACCAGACAGAAGAAGGGGGATACGAAGACCCCAGCTGCTCGAGGCTCGGACACGTGTTTTCTCCCCACAGGAGCCAACGCTTCCCCCTGCACGCGAGCCCGACAGCTTTCACAGCACCGCTGCACAAATCGCTTCTCCCGCTCTGCCCACGTTTAATCTGTGCCGCCCTTCCCACCGCGGCTCCTTTCAGACACCAGATGTTCCCTTAGCAACTAAACTACCAGAAAAAAAAAAAAAAAGCACACCATAAAATGGCAAATTTCCCA
>JAVCKT010028929.1:21334-32976 GCA_032273925.1 Rhynchotus rufescens
CCCAGGATGCTTTTTGCTTCCTCCGTATTTTATTAGCAATGTCTTTTTTACTTTACATCTAATACTGAAATACAATATTAAATGTTTGAATAGAAACATACTTTTTCTTATTATTACCCCACCTAAGAAGATCACAGAAATGTATTTGACAATTTCCTGAGTCTGTTTTAGTTGGGAGAGAAACAGGAGTAAGAGAGGACGAATCACCTCACCCATATGAGACCTCCCAAATGTCACTCAACTAGGCCCAAATGTTATGGGCCTCCTGTCACAAACCAGAAACCACAATAGAGATTTATGGGTAAAAAATATTAGAATTTGATCTTTTCAGCAAAGAGAATTTTCTTCCATGTGTAATTCCACCCTGACAGTGCAAATACAAAACACTGAAGGATGTATTACTATATTTCTATGAATCTGTGATTACTTAGGTCTCTAGCAGACAATAATTAAATCCTTTCTCATGTGCTGTTTCCTACATACTCTATCACACATTCACTACTCATGCAGTGACATGAAGAAACTTGTGTTTCACAGGTTTCAAGATCAGCAACTAGTCTGAAATGAGTATTTGTGTGTTTTGTCCCAACATTATTATTAATTAATACAGCAGCATAAATCAAAATCCTAATGTGACAACAGCAGATTAACAAGTTTTCTCTCCTCCCCTCCTCTACCCACCTGCTGCTTGAGCTGTTGCACTAGGCGGTCCTTCTCTCGTTTCAGTGCAGCCACTTCATCTTGGGTCTTCTTTTTAGAGGATGAAAGTTCTAGCAGAGCAATATTGGCATCTTTTTCACTAATGGCAGCAAGAAGGGCTTCTTGTCTGAAAAACACATATAAACATGTGATGGTATTGCAAAACTCGAAGGAGGCATCTACAAATGATTGAGCATACAACAAATGCTATAGAAGCGTGCAACTTCTCTAAACAGAAATAAATATGATTTTCACATTTAGACACGCTGCCAGTTGTGCAGGAAGACAATCTTCTCTCATTCCTGGTTCCCACAAACCCCACTGTGCTGATTATCAAGTTACTGCTTAAATGATAAGAACAACATATAACAGAACTTCCTATTCTGTGCTCATATTCTCAGCTTTTAGTATCTTCTATTGTTGCTTTGTCTGAACATTTTGCTGCTTTATATTGGTTTAAACATCTCCAGATTTTGAGAAGAGAGAGACATGTACCAGACTAATCAGAAGACTTCCATTTTAAATTTTATTAGGTTACACTGCCTATTCATCTAGCTCTTTCAGAAGGAAGGAAGTCTGTAGTGAATTCATTGAACATACTTGAACAATGCAGTGTATCCCTTAAGCAGACAATGACACAGACCCTTTTTGTGCTATGTATTTAAATAGTTTATGGTAGAAGGCACAAGAGTTAATGAGGAGCCAAAAACCAGATGCCCTCAAGGATGCTCGAGCTACTCTGACTTTTCTTGCACATAACTGAGATAACGATGAGCTTGTCAGACTAATGCCCTGAGAAACTAAAACGAAGGTCGGTCTGCCCTCATTACAAACCATTTGTAGCTTTGTAGAAATGGTATAAGAGATTTAGCTGACTTAGCTTCCTCATCCTCTTTCTGTATCTTGTCATTCCTAGTTACTAAGTTTTAATTGTGGACAAAATAAACAAAAATGCATATACATACATATATATTTTTTTACACACACACACTATTTATTTTAGTAGAAAGGGACTGGGAAGCAGCTGCACCTATAGACAGAACTCCTGACAGAGCAGGTGTGATGTTTTGGTAGGACAGCAGGTGAAAACTGATTTGCTGATGAGGAAGTCCATGACTAATTTTTAGGTGAATGATACATGGGGATGGAAGAAAGGCTTTTTCTTCTGCCTTATGCATTTAGGTGAGAAGAGGGGATGATGTATGACTTGTCTTCCTTCTAGTTCTAGCCTGTGACTGAGCTCCTAGAAATGTTTATGCGAGTTAAGGTTGGAGACTGCTATCCCAGCACAGATAGTAGGAAGATGTGCATAAAATAACAGAACTAAGACACAATCTCTGTTTTTCTCCTCAGTCCCTCCCATGACTAGTAGAGCTGTGCTGAAGCTGCTCACGTACAGAAGTTTGCTATCGTAATGATCACCACTGAAGCCACATATCCTGTATCAAAAAGTGTGAAATGTTCTCTTTGTTCAAAAAGAGGAAGAGTGTCTTTCAACAGACAAAATTTCACACTGTCTCACAGCAGAATGGACTTATATGAAGGACTTGCTGTAGGTAGAATTCACCTCTGGATTTACACAAGTGATTCTTGCATATCCTAACAGAGTAAATTTATTCTAAGTAGACTACTAGCATATCAGAAGTCTGACAGACTCAGTTAACAGAGTACCTGGATCTTGCCTGACTTTTATCTAGCAAAACTAGTACCTTAACCTTTTCCTTATTTTTCTAGGCATTACAAGGTAAGTGTTTTGTAGACTTTCAGATAAACTGAAGTTACTCTAAATGCATTTAGTGAAAAAAAAAATCTGACATTCTGACAATTAAGCAAAACTGAAAATAAAGGAGAAGAAGAGCTGAAAGTCAGAATCACAACTGCACTGTCCAGATTGTAGGTGTGGGAAAAAATGGCTGCATTATTATTGCAACTTTATTTTTGTTGCTTTTGCTTTATGGAAAAGCATCCAGCTTTGGACGTCTGCCTGAAACATGTGGAAAAATAGAAAAAAAGGAAAAAAAGAAAGAGAAAATGAAGTGACAGAACATGATACATGTTCTCTGCTTTTTCTAGCTATCGGTATCCTGGGAAAGACACACTGGATTGGAGTTCTGGTCCTTTTCAGTTTCTGTCGAGTAATCTATTTTGATTCTAAAGAAACACTTACTCTTTTAATAGTAAATCCACAATCCTTGCTGATGATTCAGGACCAGAGCCAAGAATCTCTCTGTAACACTATCTCTGCAGCCATTACTCTGGTATGGAAATTTGAGTGCCTCAAACAGCATGTAGAGCCTACCTTCTGCAACCCAATCCTTCGCTGCCCACCTCTACTTTCCAAGCGAGAACCCCAGGTCCAGGACAATGAGATATGGCTGGCAATCCTTTACTAATTTATGGCTGCATAACCTTCACCACAATGCCTTGGAAAACTCACATCCTTCAACCCCAATACCTCAGTGCTGTACTGTGTGGGAGATGGGGAGTTCTGGTCAAGTAGGGAGGTGAAAGGAGTTGTCTTCTGCTTTTCAGCCTAACTGCAACAGAATGACTATTTGAACACAAAGAAGAAAAGCACCCTGCGATGTGATAGGTAAAGTCTATAAGCTCTTTTGAGCTTTCCAAGCTAAACAAACAATCATTAATACAGGAGAAGTGTAGGTGTCACTACTGACTCTGCTCGAAGAGAAGACACTGTCCGGAATGATGCACTGCTCTGCTCAGCAGAATTTGGAAGGTCAGCTCTACAGGACAGGAAAGAGCAAGTATTACCAAGTAAGAGACAGGTTATTTGTGTGTCCAGAGCACAATGGTAAGACTGACAGATAGAGAAAGAGCTGCTGTGGGAAAGGTGCTGGTGGCATCACAGCAAATGTGTCAGGAGCGCTGGAGCAGCTGCATCAAAGCAGGTCTCTCCAGTTAACACCAGAGGTCTAGGGCAGGAAAAGCATTTAACTTGTAACACAAACCAATCTGGTTGACCTGACACCAGATCACTACAGCTCGTATAAACACACCACATATAGGTTAGCTTGGGTATTTCATACAGTGCTGGCAGTGTCACTGTGGCAACATCAACTCAGTGGATGGAAACTGCCTCTTTATCCCTTCACTTGGGCAACTTTTCAAGCCTGTGCTGAGCTGTACAGCGGCTCACAACAGGTGACAAGGCTTTAAAACTGCCCAGACACCACCAAGAGTAACCTGACATAATAACAGCATGGAAAATCCAGTGAAAAGAGGATTAGGATTAACTCTAACTTGGACAAAAAGAAGTGTACTAGAGAGAAGAGGACGCGTTTTCCACAGATGTGTTGAAGCCTTGCACTGGATGTGGATCATGATCACCACTAAGGCAAACTGAAAAACTACGGTTGTGTTTCCCATGCCCTCCTTTTTTTTTTTTTCCTCCTCTTTTGGAGCAGATCACTGCAGAATAGCTACATAGCAGTATAGCAGTCCCTTGGGATACTTTTTTATTCATTCACTGTCCTCCCTTTGGATGCAGTTCACCTGGGATATGCATCGAGGGGGCTGAAACACCTCCTGGAAGGCAGTGACGATGCCAGAGCTGAGGACTCCCTGAATGCTGCCGTGAGTGAATTCTGCTGATGCCAAATTCCCTGAGCTTTTGCAGGATTCCTGGCGAGGTGGTTCCACAGCCTCTACAGGCCATCCCGATACCCTCGTGAACTCACACACAAAGGGATCTTGTGCGAAGGCCCATCTCCTTCAGCCCATCAATGGAAAATGGTCACCTTTGGGAAGGTAACTGGCCAACATGGCAACAGTTCAAATTGTAGCTTGGTTTTCACTACAGGCTTTGAATTGAGGAAAAGTTTTAAGAAGCTTGACCACAGAGACACTTCTTGATTTTGAATTAAAGGATAGAATTAATGATATACTATTATACAAGTAAGTGTTTCTAATAAGAGAAACTGTAGGAACAGATGGCAATTCAACAAAGCACTGTTTTCTCACTCTCTGTGTAGCAGAGAAAATAGAGGCTAAGGCCACTACGGTCACTGCAGTACAGTGGCCGTACTGCAAACTCCTTCAGACACTAAACAATATTATTCTTAGAGGAGTTTAGCAGTTGCTTAGAGAGGCCATTGAAAATGACCCATCCAGCACAGGCGATATTTATTTTACATCTTTTTGTGAGGAGAAATAAGTGATTTGGTAGTTTGAGCGACCAAGTATTTGAACGGGGCTGGAAAAGAGGGAACTGAAGCTCACGCAGGTTCGGTTACCAAACACCATTAGCACCAAAGCCCCCGAGGGTGCTCGACGCCAATGCACTGAGTGCAGCACAGTCAAGAAACCATCACACCTCTCCGCAGAGCACTGCAGACCCCATTCTTCTTTCATTCCTCTTTCTCCTCTTTGGTGAACCACAGCATATTTTTGCAAATGGGGACATGAGACTTTCTAACTACTCGGGAACCCTCTGCACTGCAGGGCTAATATGCTGTATTCCTGCCTAATGAGCTGTAGCACAGCACGTGCAATAAGAAGTAATAAAAAGGTCCATCCACAACATTTTTAATGCTTTAACTACCAGAGCAGCCAAGCTTGTCCTCTGAAATACAAATACTAATAAAGATGTCTTTAAATGGTTCTACAGCATCCAGACTATACAAATTCTTTCACAGCTCCCTCCTAGTAAAGATGAATACTTCTAGCAAAAGCAAAAGAAAAGTGTTTTTTAAAAGCAAGTTTTACATTTTACAGCCCAGTTCTCAGGACTACAACACTGGAATATTTATCAGTTGTATAACAAGAAAGATTAGTAACAGACTGCAATTAGTGCTGAATTAATGATGCTTCAAATCATAAATACTATATATATTCATTAAAATAACATGCTTACATATGTCAGGGAGAACACAAATTCCATACAGAAATGTTATATATACACATTGCCCTAGATTATTTTATTTTAAATTTCTTCTGAAGTGGAATACCTCTAAAATTTGCATGAGATAATATAAAAGCAATATCAGGATCAGCAGCAACTTTGATTTCAATGTCACTAAAGAACTGGGGTAGTTCCAGGAGATCTGGTTTTCTTACTGGGATGAAATCCATTTTCTTGCTAGGTGGTGAGACCCAAAGTACAACATTTAGTGGCGTAACCCATATGTGGAGAGCTGCCCTAGGCACTGCTCCTAGCAAGTCAGTGCCTTCTGCAGAGACTTGCTCTTATATGAGGGATGACTGACCTGTGAAGAGTTTCCAACACAGCACATTAAGCTAAGCTCTAATTTCTGTTGATACACCTCAAATATAAGGCTTAAGACCAGAAAGGTTCTGCTGCTCCATGAGCTGGTTTGTCACTCCAGCTAAGGGCATCAGTCTCCAGGGAAGGGCAGTGCTGATAGCAGGGCAGGACTTGCTTCCCCTGTCTCATTTTAGCCCGCTGCAGTTCACCCAAAGTCTACAGAAAATGCTCAACAGCTTTGTGGTTCTTTTCTATCAACGACATTTGTAAGACTTACAATGGAAAATCGTTGCTACAATAAGACATGTGTTATTTATTATTGCTAAAGGACAATCTGATAAAGGACATTAATTCTTTTCATGTGTGATGGAATTCAGTTCTTGAATCCAACAGTATCTAATGCATTTTATTTCTTACCCGTTCCTCGAACTGACCATGAAAATTACCTAGATCAAAAATAATATTTGCATATAAATCAAAAATGCTCCAATAAAGCAACAACATACAGAAGAATTGGACATGGGGATTCTGACAGAACTTGTGTGACAGTGCAGCAAGCAAGCACGCCAGGACACAGCAGTCATTAATTTCATATGTTTAGTGCCATGACATAACTCTCTCGATTCACACTTGCTAAACTCTTTAAGCAATTAGCAGTATAACACACCAAGCAGTTGATCCAACAGGAGGGTTATCCTGCACTAACATCATCCTTTTAACAACAAATTGTGCTCGCACATTTACAACAGGAGTTCCAAGCACAATTTTTTTTTTTCATTTTTCCTTTTTTTTATTATTTTTTTTTGCTGGCTAGGTAGCATTTTCAGGAAGTTCACGCGATGCCAACTGCTCTGGATCACGCAGGGAGTAAATCTCAAACTGCAGCACTCTGCAGCCGCAGATCCTGCGGTGCCTCTGCTTGCTGAAACCACAGCCCCTCGCGAGCAGGGACAGAGCTCCCGCCATCGGGGCTGCGTCCTCGTGTTAGGCTGAAACACCCACGTTGTCAGACCACGGAACACAGGTTTAACGCCCTACTAAACCAGGACCTCGCTTGATACACGAGTTGCCAAAGCCTGCACCAGCTACAATTTCTGCAGTGCTCGAGATGCGGCGGTAAGAAAAGCACGAAGTATCACCGTAATCCCAAAGGGAGTAAGAGGGTTATCCAAAAGAAACAGTAGCAACCTCTTGCTGCAAGGTGCTGGGTGGGAAAAAGACATTATTTGGCAATAGATACTACCTGCTCTTTTAATTACAGATGGGAATAATCAAACCTCGGATGGCAAATGAATTTCCCAAGGCAAACTTACAGCCTCAATCAAACGGGATAACACTGCTCCTCCCATTCCTTTACTTGCTTCCCGAATCAGTAAGATCCTTTTGTCTTGTCTGCATGGAATTTCATCAGTCTTTCTCACCTATGATCTAAACTCTCACAGTTGTCATAAAGGGAATTGCATATGCAAGCAAATTGAGACAAATATAAAATATAAACCCATATTTCTTGGGCTTCACCTAAGAAAACTGAAGCCTCATTAACTGAAGCCTTTGCACTGCGATTTTCAATGGCCTCACATACATTATGTGAGCACCACTTAAAACCAAAAGATGAAAACAAATTCTTGGGGAAAAAAGCAGCACAGGTCATGAAAAAAAAGAGCCCTTTGAATCATGCACATGAAGCAGGAATGACATGATAACACTGAATGTTAATTTAGACACGTGAAACATAACCACTTGTGCTGTCCTTGCTTAAAAAATTACTAACAACGTATCTGGACTTTCCTTCATACATGATCATTCTGAATGACCAGAATCACAGAAACACCATTTCTTACAGCAGATGCTTTTCAAAGTCCTTTCTTTCAATATGTTCAATATGCTCATAGGTAATCCCATAAGCATTTTATACTACCTTTTCCACCAACGTTTCAGGCTTCCTTTTCCTCAAAGCTTTTAAGGAAAAAAAAAATAAGTTTAGAAGTTTTTTATAAACCTTAATCTCACCGCTTTGGTAGCTGAAGCCCAGATTTATGATCCCTAGTTCTGTTCATGTCTCAGTTTGAAGTACTCAAAACTCCAATATAGCTGTCAACAGATCCAGAAGATAATCGAAAGCTTTCACAGAAGGACTTTCCAATCCGCTACTAATTTTCCGAAGTATTTTTTTTATTGATGGTACTCGTCCTATGAAAAGATAGAGCTGCATATCACAGCTGGTAAACTGGCACTTTATGAGCCTTACCTCATTGCCCCTGAGGAGTGGGAGTTCTCAAAGAGGGCCCTTTTTTCAAGGAAGCTACAATCCTGGAGCCTGATGCTCTTGGCAATTTGTCCCTAGAAACAGCAGTAAGCTTTTCAGGAAAGCTCTCCTGGTTTTACCAGCCCTCAGTGTAAAAGACGGATGAGAGAGAGAAGTACTCACATGATTCCTGCATTTCCCAGAGCTGGCTTTTCTGAGAAGGAATTCCTGAAACTTTCGCTGTCTTTCTTCACGTGCAGCCTAACAGCGGTTCAAACAGAACACAAACTTAAGGCTTAATTTTCATCCAGGCCACCAGAACATACCCACTAGCTTTGTGGGGGGGAAAAAATACGACCTTATAAAAAAAGCAGTTCTTGTTTCTTTTCCTGTGACACTGTCAAGGACAGGCTGAGCTTTAGCTTAGCATGCGGTTTCACAATCAGCCCAAGCAGACACAAGACAGAGCCCTTGCTGAAGAAGATGTCTCTGCTCTCCCCTGTGCAGGTTCCTGCCCCGTCCCTGGTGTTAGCACTAGTGACTGCACAGCCCTGCAGCTCCTAGATCCAGCTGAAACCTAGCCCTGAGAAAACAGGAGAAACCCAAATCTCTCCCGAAGTTCCTTATCCCTAGAATAACTGCGGTTCTTCTGGACATTGCTACGGCATGAAACCTTTAGTTGCCAAAGCCAGCGCTGCCAAAACATAGGAAGAGAAAATGAATCAAGGAATTCACATAGATTATATCAGGCCAAAGAACCACAGATAACTGGAGTGAAAGCAAGGGTTCTTGAATGAGGCCACTGCGAGTCCAGCCCCAGGTGAACCGGGAAGGTAGAGAGACCTTCCTGCTGTATCCAGCAAATGCTGATCTCAATAAGCAACCCTGGGGTGGCTTCTGATCACGTAAAGAGCCTACATGGCCACTCGTAACGCAGTTGCTTTTAGAAAACTGCTTTAGACTCCAATGAAAGATGTAAAATGACGGAGAATCCACCTCTGCCAAATATCTATCATGACTGTTATTCCTAGTTAGTATAACCTGCCGCTCTTCTTTCTGCCCGTATCTTGTTTCCATAACAATATCCTCACTCCGGTAGGTCATCATACCTTCCTCCCATTATATTTTATCGTTCTCATTATTGAAACTAAAGCAAAACGACTCACTCAGTTTTGGGCCCATATGTATACTGTCACTAATCCTAGGCTCTCCTCAGTGCATTGTGGTTCCACTTCTTTTCCTGATCTTTTTATTTTTGTGGCTACAGTATGTTTTATTATTTGCTCCAATTTCCTTTGGAAGGTCTAATTCAGCCTGACTTTTGATAAATCTCACTTTATTCCTGTAATTTTTAGCCTCCCAGAAACAGCTCTCTTTCCTGACTGTTTTTTAAGATGACATACAAGCTGCTACTTTCTCAGAATTTCCTTTTGTATGCAGGCCACAGCCTTTTAAAGTCAGACTTTTTATGCCTTTCCTCCACTTCTCCCCCTTTGTCTGGATGCAAATACCCCATTGTTTTGCACTTGCTATTTCAATAAATTCTCTAAGAACTTCTGCTTAATTTATTTGTTAATTAATATCCTTACCTTTTCACAGTTTACCTTTCTGAATTTAAAAACTTTATAAATCAAATTTATTTGATTCCTGAAGTATGACCTCTTGGTGATTCAGTAAAAATTAAGAAGCCTGAGAGTTTCTGTGCTTTAAATTTAATAAATTAACATCTTCCATAAAAGAAACTTTTCCAACTCTTTCTTACTTCTACCACAACTTCAACCTCAAAGGCCATAGCTGGCTACCAAGCACTGAGTTTGTAAAACTTCTTTATGGTTCTTAAGAAATAAAAAAAAAAATGTTAATGAAATAGCATTAGTTTGGGTCTAAATAACTTAAGATTATTTCCACAAAATCTCTTGTTTCATTAATGCACATCATCTGCACTTTCATTTGTAACTTTTCTGACATGTACATGCAAATGTTATTCTATGAGCCATTATTTGTCATTATCTCTATAAGATCTGGTTTCATGTTATATATTGGCAGGGTAAAGCTACTTTGTTTTGTTTCCTTGCTGGAATTACCTTTTCTTTTCATTACCTATTGTCTATTCGACTGCTTCTTACCAGTGTTGTTGCCATCTCTCTCTTGATTACCTACTCTACTGCCTGCTCCTTTATTCTTCTGTTATTTCTTTATTCCTCCACAGCCTGATCAGATTGATTTCCAGAGACAAAGACCTAATGATTCTTAATGACCATGACCTAAGACTAAAACCTGATGTCTCTCTCCTAACTTTCTTCCCCCATTTTCTGAAAGTCCTTTGGTTAAGATTGTATAGGCCTTTCTTCCAGCACCACTTTGTCTGATTTCTGAAAAGGTCTACTTGCTGTAAGGCATATAGCACAGCATATGGGACTGGTTATATTAACTCTCCAAAAGATGTCTAACCTGTATTAGCACAGACAACAGGACAACAGGACCCCTCTTGCTGACATCTATTCCATCCCAGTCCTCAGCCTTGTTTTTCAGTGTTTTCCGGTGGCTGCTCCTTCCAGGAGCTGGATTGATGATGGAGCACTAGAAATGCCAAGTGTCTGGAAGCGCCATTGCTAGAAACAGCAGCAGCAGAAGAGAAAACAAGATGTAAGCAGCCCTTAGGCATCAGTTTGCCTCCTCTCCTGGTAGCTGCTTCAGCAGTGCCAAAAAGCAGGCAGAAGAGGTCACCAGGGGTGAGAATAGGAATGAAGCAGGTGTCAGTGGTTGTGGATAAAATGTGGGTAAATTTATTTCTATAATTGCAGTGGAAGAGGCCCAAGAAGTCTAGTTTCTTTTCCGTTTTCAGACCCAAGGGTTGCCACTTGCCTTTTCTTAGTGCAGGAGATTTGTTTGAATTGGCACTACAGTATGTTCTGATGGGCTCTGAATGCCCAGGTATAAGTCATTTGCTTTCTGTGCTAAAAAGGAGGCATTCAACTGTCTTCTCATTCAGTATCTACCAAGTACCTGTTCTTCACAGGAAGGGCTAGAAGAACCTGGAGCTGCGTGCTGGAAAGTCAGCTCTGGAGGCAGCACACCGCTCCAGCAGCTGCAGGGCGCAGGTCCTGAAGATCCAGCAAACAGACTCCTCACAACCCTTTTTTAACCAAATCCCTGCTAATCACAGTGACAGATTCTGTTCCACAAAGCTTTTGTTCAAATACAAGTCTCAAAGTGTTTTATAAATAAACGGAGGAAGCGCAGCAATCTTGCAAAGTTGCAGTTATTGTCCTTGTTTTACAATGAGAAACAAGGATATGAAACTCAAGCAATGTGTGGAAAGTGGGAGAACAGCTCATTTGTGTGCAAGGGAGTCTCAAAAAACCTCCCCACATTTTTAGCACGTTCTCCAGCTACTAACAGCATTTTTATTAGACAAATTTGAAACTGTGTTTATCCTATAGTTTAAAGTTACATGCAACTTCCATAAAAATG
>JAVCKT010028930.1:3789-20161 GCA_032273925.1 Rhynchotus rufescens
AAGGGCAGAGGTCAGGGCTAAAGGAGACTTGAGAAAGCGGTAGTGGAGAGAGTTTTTGGGAGGTTCTGGACCTGTTCCATTAGCAAGTCATGGGGACTGGAAGAAACAAATTGATAAAACAGTTCATGCTGGGGATCCAATATCCACAGACTATACAAGTCAGACTAAAGCTTCTCTAGTAGAGAGGCCTGGGCTCTAATAGAGGCTCTATTAGGTGTCAGAGCATCATACTTGAACTTTCAGAGCACGTCTTCCAGGCTAGGTTCACCAAACAGGAATCCAGCTAGTGCATGCCACGACATGATGTGAATCAAAGCACAAGTGAGGACAACAAGGAAATGCAGTTTGAAAGTGCATTCGTGATATGGACTAAATGCTAATTTCTTGTCAGGTCAGGAAAATGCCTTTTTTTTTTTTTTCTGTACTAGGCATGTTCAGATATGTAATTTTAGGGACAATTTTCAATTAAAGCTAGCAACCAGTCACACAAAACAATTTTCCTAACCAATGCAAGCTTCCCTGTAGAATTTCTTTCTTTAGACCTCTGGATTTCCAGAGTCAAATATTTTTTCTTCACTCAGCATGTTAGCTTAAGCAGTTTCCATCCCCTCTTCCCTCTCAGCCACTGCTTGTTCCCTCAGGTTTGATGACACATTTGTTTTTGATGTCTGAACTTGTTTGGCCACCACAGGGCAATAGAAGGGCAGATGAAAATGGCCAGAATGAATGTAGGAGCAGGAACTCCATATGCTGCCATCAGTTGTGGCACCAAAATCTCTGTGAAAATGAGACACTTTCCCAGTCATAGGATTGTCAGGTAGTCCTTGATCCTTTTGGAGGTATTTCTGTCTGCTCCAGAGAATAAGCAGCACTTCTAAAGGGAGACTGGAATCAGGAATACAACTCTAAGGGGCTGCATTTGTTGAGTGGACAAGAGAGGGAAGAGCAACCTGGGTGATGAAGAGAAGACTATAGGGATCAAGACAAGGCAGTGAAACCTTGTGTAGGTTTTAGTTTTGAGTTCAGAAAAGCTTCACAGAAAGGAAAGGTATATAACAGAGGGTGCCTGGAAGAGTGAAATACAAGAGAAAGAGGAAAGACAATTTCCGGTCAAATAGTCAAAAATGACTGAAATTAAGCCAGACTGATTAAGATGAATGACAGTCACGTTATTCATCACTGTGGCATGGGGAAGCACTTAGTGTGATTTAAAATGAGAGAAATGTCCAAATATAGGGACCTGTCTTGCTCTCACTGGACACAAATCTCCTTTAGAGTCAGGTTGCAATTTCTTTTACCTGTCTTCAGTCATCTAAAAGTTAGATGTTAGATATCTAAGACAGTTGCCCTAGGATCCCTCTGTAGTCAGTTAAGAGAAATGGGTAACTGATCTCTACTTAAGGTGAGTGTCTGACACAGAGTGGATAACTTGTTCTCTAGAGGAGTTAATTTCTCCCTATATTTTAAAAGAGAATCTAAAGCTGGCTATCTCTGTCTTAGGTGTCTAGCTTTCAGATGTGCAAATGTAGATAAGATAAATCCCATCCTAAGGAATCTCACTATTTACATATCCTTATATAATCAAAGTTGTATTTCACTTATACAACTAGAGTGGTCTTTACATAAATAAAGCCTCTTTGGTCAATGACAAACCCCATCATTTTAGTGGAGTAAGAGCCAGTCAATAATGAAAAACTACACTTGCTCACTGAGATGATCTAATAATTCTTTTCCACCAGGAACTTCTGATTTGTGATTATATATTTATTTTTGATGAGGCCTTTATCTTAAATGGTGTGAAAACTTGACCTTGGTATGATTCATCCTACACCTCACAAAACACAGTAATTATTTTAATTTTTGGAATTTCTGAAAGGATGTTATAAAGTAACTTTATAAGAGAAATCATCAGAATCAGGTGAATACTTTTAAAAGTCTTTTGTGTGTGTTTGCATGAATTTCCTTGTGTATTTGGTTGTGGAGATTCAGCCTATAAACAGCAATTCTGCTCAGCTGAAAATTTAGCATTGTATGACATTAATTTATTGAATGGATAAATGCTTTTGTCATACTTCTAATCAGGTTCTGTTGTGATGAGAATGGAGAGTTCTTTTTTTTTTTCTCAGAAGTTTATATAAAATTTTCTGTTTTCACTATTGGGTTCACTGATGTCCAGGTCACTGGACATCGCCATCTACTATATCAAGAAGAGTCTCATGTTGAGTCTTTCTGTTTCTAAGAGGCTAGTTCTACCTCCCAGCAAGGCACCAACGTGGGCTCACATTAAGCATCATGCCCTGTTCCATCAGGTGCATAGTACTGCAAAGAAGGTGTTCTAAGGAGAAAAAATAAAACAAATACAAATTAATAATAAACTGTATACTTCTTGCTCCCATATGAACCTATGTATGCGCACACCCATGTTATAGTCACATCCAGAGTAACTAGCATTTAGATGCCACAGCTCCCAAGTAAAAGGGGTACAGTGCAAATATTCTCTTATTCAGGGTGAGCTGAAAAAAACAACTAGGGCAATCACCAATACAGCTGACCAAACAGTACCAAGTTCACCAGGAGCTTTATACCATAATATTTCTATCTTCAGGGGAAAAAAAATCTAATGGGGGCTAAAATTTCAGCTACAAACTCCAGGATATTCCCCCCCTCCTATATTTTGTTTAAAAGTTAAAAATCTTGTCTTCGCTCATAAAATAGTACTTTTGTTTACGTGTAATGAGTTTTTCTTTTGACAGCCTTTTGCTTTAATCGGAGTTTAACTCCTATCATAATAACTGGCATTTGTGTTCTGAGCACAGAGCTCTACAAGATATAATTAGAAATACTTTAGTTGACCTTTCATAAACCATGATCCCCAACAAAATTGTTAAGAATCGCATTAAAAAATGGTCTTACATCTTTTGTGGGTACAGACAAGATTACAGGATACTTTTATTTTAGAATAATTACACAGTGACCTTCAGCGTTATTTGCAAAGGTCATATTCTCTTCACATACCCTTGATTTCCTTTCAGTTTTCCCTTTTGTCCCACCAGACATAAATTTAGCAAAGAAAGAAGAAAGAGAGAGTATTTTTTTCTGTGGCTGAAAACTGAAGAAGATAGTTCAAAGTCCCCATAGGCACTCAGAGGGCTGTGGGCTATGATAGGCTATTTTCTACCATTTAGCTCCTGTATTATCACTACTCCTTTTTCTTCATTATTCTCCACTTATCACATGCAGCATCACCACAGAGCCCAAATAGAGAGTTGTAATTACCCAGCTGCCACCTGATAGTACCCCTTCTATCATCTTTATCTCGCAAGGCCTTGCTGTTTCATCATTGGATAAAACTTGCCCATGGCAATGCCTGTGATAGTACATCTCGGAGATACATTTAAAGTTTACTCATTTATCGCGGAAAAATGCTGAACCCATGCAATTATTAGATACACTTGCCAATTTATTTGTTCAGTGAGGCTACTTTAACTCCTTTTTTCTATCAGCTATTTGTTCTGTTCTTCTTGAAGACACTGAGGTCACCGTTGGGCACTGAGATGAAATAGAAAATGTCTAAACCATCCAGGCAGAAGGCAGCCAGGAGACTCATTGATAAAAACACACCTATGCTTTCTTTCCCCAGCTCTGCAATGTGAGCAACTTGCTTCTGCAGCCTACATATTGTGCCTATTTTTTTCTGTATTGCCTGGCGAGACCAGCTTGTGGGTCACAGAGCTTGAGCATCCCATGCTCCCAAAGTAGATTTCATGCACCATGGGACTGTCCCCAATCATGGGACTGTCAGGTCCAATCCCAAAATACCACATTTGGGAAATAAGTAATCTGCTGACAAGCATAAAAACTGAGTGTAAAAATGTGAGGACATGATATTAAATGTATCCAGATGCAATTGCTCCACGAGTAGTCAGCATATGCTCTGGCCTGCATGTCTGAGTCTGGTCTTTAAAATTGGTATTTTGCTTTAGGACCAGTGCATGTTTCCTGTCCTTCATAGAGAAATGAAAAATAACAAATGGGAAAACAGATCATAAAACAGAGATAACAGATAAGTTTATTTCTAAATTTTTCAAGATGTATTCACATTAAATAAAAGCTGTAGAGACATCCTTTAATATCCGTGACAGTTTGAGTTGAATTCTACATCAGCCATGATACAGGGAGCCACACAGAGCTAGCAGACCAGCTGGGAGCTTTTTACATGTATTACATGGACTTTGGGAGCTTCCAATTCTGTGGTGAGCAGTGCCACCGATGTGCTGTGCAACTTTGAGCATGTTACTTAGAGCATCATGTGCAATCATGGGCATCCAAAGTGAAGCACTGTGAGCAAAATCAGCACAGGCAAAACTCAAGGATGCAGTATCTAACCCTTTGCAAGCTCTGCCACCTCTTGAAATCCTTAATCCTAAAGTAAACATCTCATAGAGTTGTTATTATTGGGTCAGTGTGGGACGAGGTATTTGAAATAATGGAAAAACTTGGCTAAGACACATGTGAGGGAGCAAGAGCACATCTGGCAGGCCTTATTGTTTCCAGATGTGTTCCAGCAACGTCCAGCTCTGTCCAGGGTCACTTGGACATCTCTTCACCCCACTCCCTAGTACTGCAGGGTCCCGGAGGCTGCGGTGCTGCGAATGCCTGGCTTGTGAGCCAGCAGCACACAGCAATCCCGCCAACTAGTCCTGCCCCACCAAAAGAGCTTGGAGGCCCAGCCCCAAGTCTCTTGAGCAACTCCTCCAGAACTAGCTCAGGACCAGCCAACCTCAGCAGCTTGGGGAGGGCACAACACCGACTCCATGCAGATAACTTGTGTATCTCTATGCCCGTGCACCCTCTGGCCCACAAGCAAGGCAAGGTGAGCCCAGCTGGCTTGGTTGGGAGCCAGGTATCCTCGGTTGGGCTCTTCCTGACACAGAAGTGTGTTTTCCTCTCCCAAATCCACACTGACCCTAGAAGCAGCACAATAGTACTCATAGAATTAATGTGTTTGCCTGGATCTGAGCTGGCCCTGCATCCCTACATCCACAGTTTATCAGTCACCTGGATAAACTACCCACAGGTAACAGGGAGCTGTCTGTATAACACGAGGAGAATGAGAAACTTGTGAACAAGAACCAGAGATGCCAGAAAACTGAAGAGAGCGTTGCTTAAGCTAGGCAGTGGGAAATCTGGGGGGGTAATGTATGAATCTCCACTCTGCAAGGACCAGCTGACAAGAGATGATGGCCTGTCCTGAGGCTGATCACAAGGAACACATCACTTCTGCAGCTAAGGCTTTGCTCTTGTCAATGCTCTCTGAAGGGAAACTTGGAAGAAATTTCCCTCCTTCTCCTGTTGATGCTATCGATTGCACTGTGGTTTAAATAACCTTTTGGGAGGTGAAAGTCCTGCCTTCAGACTGTCACTACAAGCGATTTGGAGAGGCCTGAAAGCAATAAACCTAACCACTGAATTTTTACTTTATAAATCCAGATTTAAACAACCCTCCTTTAGCCCATAAGCACCTCAATATCTCACATGTAAGTGGCAAAATTACAGAACTTCCCCATTTTGGGGTAAACTGCTTTGAGATCTATTTTCATTATTACAATGGCTTAGGCTAACCACACGGTTCTGGCATTTCAAAATGAAAGGGGTTCTTGAAGACTTTCTGGAAGAGCTTGCCCGAGATGCCCTCTGCGAGATAAACATGATGATCCCACTGTGTCTTCTATTCACCTTCCAAATATTACACACATACCACACCCTCTGGAGAAATTTGGGTAGTGTGAAACTTAGGCTGCTAACCAAATCCAGAGCAACCTCAAAAGTTTTCACAGAGCTCCCACCCACTTGAAGAAGAACATGCCAGATAATTAGCTGAAACTGGCATTGAGTATTGGCTCTGAAAGTGTGTCAGAGATTTTTCTTCCCCTCATTCAAAAAGTAGCTCTGAACACTGTTTGGGTGCATCCTGACACAAAATGGCATGCTGCGTAATGAGTAATGAAGACTAATATTTTATTGAGCTTGCATGTGTGTAATAAAATGTTATTGCTTCTCAGTACTCTACATTTTAGTACAGAGATTATTATGGTAGCTACCAAAAAAAAAAAAAAAAAGCTCTTTTAGAAGGAATAATTTTAATTAAGAAATCAATGCTTGGTTGAAATAGTGTGCCATTGTGAAATAGTGAACGGTTGGCTTATATCATTGGGTAAACGCTGACAGAGAGACTGAGCAGTTCACCAGCCTTAAATGGTTCTTTATTGCAGGTACAGCAGTCAATTTACCATATATTATAGTTAATATTCAGGAAATAAAATTATTAATATTATTTAAATATTTGGCTCCCTTTAAGAAATTTTAACTTTGAAGCAGAGCTGAACCAGATGCTGGCTTTCTTCAGGGAGCCAAAACTAGCATATGGCCTTCCAGATCTGGCTGCTCCCCCAAGTAACACTCCATATTTTTCCTTTCAAGGAAAACAAGTCCAAAATGTAGCATGCTCATCCTCCTTCTCTTCCCAGGAAAAGCTCTTACGCACCTCAGCAGTGGTACATTTGTCTTTTCCTGTTTGCTGACTACTACAAAAGGCCCTGAGAAGTTGGTAGGTCAGGCCTCCATATTGCATATTTATCATCATGAGCCATCACAAGGAGCAGATTGATACTTCCCCTCACCTCCTTCCCCGATGGAAAGCTGGATGGTGATTTTCCAGATGGAAGGGCTCTGACTCATTCTCTTCTTGCCAGCTGTGGTTTTGGATCTCTGAGATCAGCAAACTACTCTGTGCAAACAGCAGAGCCGACCGACTCTCCCTGTCCAGGTCCACAGAGGAGAAGGGGAAGGACTGTCGTTTTCTGTGCCCCCCCAGAATATGCTGGTGCCCTGTTCCCCAGCCCCAGGTCTGGGTGGTGGTGAAGTGGGTGGCCAGGGCAGTGGCACTGCGGCCTGCCCCGTGCTGGGTGCACAACTGCGGGGCTCTGCTGGGTCAGGGCCAAAAGGCTCAGCACCCTCCACGCTCAGGCACTCGAGCCTCACTTTGTCCCTGGTGGAGAAAAAAATCCCAGGATAATTAGGGACTTTTTCTGAGGCCTTGGAGGAGGGGCAAGGGCTGTCTCTGTTGATTGTTTGTCTTTTAACCGAAGGTCCACTCAGTAAACAGGATCGAGCCAGTGATTCCAAAATGTACATAAAAACATCTGGAGCGCCCTGCTCAGCAAAGTGCTAATGTACATATTGAAAGTTAAAGGTGAGCCCTGCACTCTGTTCACTTCTGGGCCTGGTATAAAGAACTTCCATGAAGTCTCACTGCAGTCATTTAAGGGGTCTTTTTAAGGTCTTAAAAGGACTGAACTGACATAAGGTATGTTCAGCCTGGGTCAAGTCCAGTTAGGATCAACAGGTGAAGTTTATTATAGATCCTCTTGAACCTCTTGCTTGGCATTGTTTCTAAATAGAGGAGAGGAAATGCAGACTGCCTTAAAGTTGCTCCAGAAAGAATAAATCAGTTGCTCCATCTGTGTAATATTCCTTGCATTTCTGAACCCCTCACGGAAAGTGCTTTTTATATATTCATGTATGCAAGCATGCATGTATGTGTATATATAAGTTACCTAAAATACCTTTCCTTGTTTTGTAGTCAAAGTCAAGCAGTTTTCAACACAGTTATTTATAGCAGATTAATTTAATCATTTTTATTATGAAATTTTGGAACTGGAAATACAGGTTTAGAGCAATATATAGAGCTTTAGCGCTTTGTAAAGGTGTCAAGTATTTTAAATCCTCTTTGAAATATATTCAACGGTCTTTGCTCAGTTCAATCCTACCGAAGTTTTCCACACAGAAGCCTGGACAACCAAAGCCCATCAAGATAAGAATTCTACAACACTGAACAATATTAATTACATTAGATCATAAAGGCAGGTCAGACTTAGTTAGAACTGGGTAGTTAAAATTTTGTGCTTGATATAGAAAATATAAAAAAAGAGACAATGATTGCATTTTCTTTCTTAGCAACAAAAGTTGTTGTCCTTATTATAATAAAGTCATGGGATTGCAAATCTGAGAATGGAGGGCGTGCATTGGGACTAGCGTTGTTATTAGTGCTATTGCAAAGTTTATAAATGGAGTGATGAGTTATTTTTAGAATATCTATTACATATCTTTCTCCTCAAAAAGGCATGCCAAATAAGCAATCACAGTTGTTTTTATTATTTACTCTTACTGGTAGTAGCCATGGTGATCTGCCCCAGCACCAAGCCTTGTATGGTGCCAGAGGCAGGAATGCATCGCTCACCTCTTGTGAGTCTCAGAAGTACCAGTGCCTCAGACAGAAGGAACTCTTGCTTTGTTTCCATTTTCAGAGCTTTTACTCTTGTTTTGCATATGCTTGTAGACTAGTTTGGTGATGCACTCATCCAGTTGAAGGTGCTCCCAGCTTTGTGGCAGGACCTTCCCAGCCACCAGGGAGAGGACACAGCAGCAGAAGGGCTCCACGTCCCCCCATTCATCTCTTCCCCAGGAGAAAGGACCTCTCAAGGCAGCCGTAGCAGCCATCATCACCACGCATGTGACCAAAATAACAGTGGTAGTGGCACAAGCCTGGGCTTCAGCATGTCTTTGCAGTGACTGCTTCATGTCTCCCTGACATGAAGTCTGCAGTGGATCAAAAAGCTGGTCTTCCCCATGGCTTTTTTCCGAAGTAGGGGATTAGGTTGTTCCCTGGTGGCACTAGGAGGAGAAATGTTTGCATGTTACACCAAGGGAGGGCCTGTTTTGGCCCAAAAAAAAGGGTCTTTAAAACTTATGCTTTTAAAAAGAGTCACTTGGAATGGGGCCTAAGGCTAGCTAGGCAGTCGAGCCAGAAACCAGCGCTACATAGACTAGCACAGACACCACCTACACCTGCGAAAAAACAGGCGCAGAAGCTTTCCCTGAAGCGGGAGAGAGAAAGTGCAGCACAAAGCTGGTCTCAGAGCTTCATGGGAGATAAGCGTGGTTTCATGAGAGGCCTCGCAGCTCGTGCATTTGCCAGGGCTAGGTACGTGAATGGCGACTCACATCAGATTCTACCTGGAATCAGATATTACAAGAACTTTATGGATGCCAAGTGTTCAGGTATTTTTTTTGGAATGTTATAAATGTTGGCTTCAAGCATTGGTAAAGTTTCAAGGTAGTTAGACATTCCAGGGCATTTACTAGTCCCTATTGATAACCCATTGGCCTAATTCAGTAGGTCATGTTTTATTCCAGTAAAAAAAAAAGGCTTTTGTTTTTCTTGACAGATTCTGTTCTGATTTGTTCCTATAACATTATGTGAATCAATCAATTTTATGATGTATTTCAATTAATTGTCATGTTAGCAAAAGCGAACTATTCCACAAACCCCGGGTTGTTCTCTAGTGCTCAATGCATTTGCAAGGCAGGCCTTCCAGCATAGTAGTTGGTTTTAATGCCAAATTTCCTATCTTTGTAAGCAGCTTTTCCCTCAGGTCTCGCCCACCTTGAGGAGTTTTGGACGAGCACCATCCCTTCTGCTTTCAGGCAATAACACTTGTTGTTATAAGGTCTGTCTTCACTATAGTTTTAGCTGTGTCAGAATCATACATTAGGGAAAGATTGAGGGGGAAAAATGTTGTCCAGGATTGACCACCTCTTGTGTGCTATAGGCGGAGCCATGACTACGTGGAGCTATAAATTAACATCTTGCCGTCACCTTTCTAGAAAATGCTCATGCTTTTTAATTTCTTTATCCCTATATATGCTAACCAGGTCCTATCATTTTCTAGTAAGAACTGTTTTGATTTATATGGCTACCCCTCTAAAACAGAGTGGCAGACACATTTTTCCTTTCTCTTTGCTGGGCAGACCCTTATGGCAGCTCTTGCTTTAAACTCATGAATCTGCACAGCCTGGAGTCTTTTCCTCAATCACACAGCCCTGCAGCAGTTCAAAGGGCAGCATTTCAAGGGTTTCACTCCCCTCTCGCCTCAGCCTCAGCAGAAGTTTGCAAAATCATTTTGAAAGCATTTTTGTTCACAGCAGATCTAAAGATGCCCGATACTTCAGTAATCTGGTAAATAGCAAATAAAACTCTCGGGCATACTCCCTTGATACTTCCACTGCTTTGAAAGACAAAGGCAAATTGACTGCCAGATGAGAGTTCTCCAGTGCATAAATCCTTGTCTGCAAAAGCCACAGAAACTTTGCACAATGCCTTTATCTTTCCTCTCTTTGACTGTGGTGATATAATGGGGACACTGTGTTCAAACAGCTATTTGCTGGAAAAACTGCAAACACTCCAAAAATTAAACCTAGTACAATTGCATTCAAGCTAATGAAAGCTGGGAATGTTACAGAGGTGACACTCTCCATCTTCAAGATGAGGGTGTATTATACAACCTGTCATTCTCCAGCACTCCTTGCTGCCAATCTACTGTATGGAGCAGCAGGAACAATACCCGGCGCCTTCCCCACCACAGGGCTTGTGTTGTGAAAGGGCAGCGGGATGACGGGCGGACGGGGCGGGCGAGCAGGGGGAGAGAGCAAAAGCACACGATGCCACTTGAGTGGGGCTGGCGTCCCCAGCCTCCCTGCCTTGGGCCATGGGTAACTGCTTTAAGGCATGTCCTTAGGCGGGACGGTTGAAGCTTGGATGCTGGGAGCTCTTGCCTAAAAGATAAACTGGACTCGGCGCTTTTGTCAGCGTTGTCAACTATTCGGAGACCAACTGCTACAAAAATGTTTTAATTATCTGGTTCTCCTCAGATCTCCAAGAGATGGGACACAGACACAGATTGGCTGGTTCAAATGCCTCTTCTCAGAAGAGTATAAGCATAAATTACCACATTTCCAGCATTAATGCAGGGAAAAAAATTCAAAGGTGAAAAATACCTAAAAGAAGTGTTAATATTGGCAGCTATTTTGCAGGAAATCAGTATCGGTGCAGCATTTGCCTGCTCGCTCGACCCTTGACTTTTACAGTTTAAGGTGCCCGGTGTCAGGCGTCGGAGTTCAGGAGGGTATCGACTGCAGCGCATTGTTCGGCACATCATTAATCTCCCGCAAAACTCCATCTGCGGAGCACATCCCTGCGCACCGGGAGCAAGCCAGAGCCGTGCTGATAGTGAGTGCTGCAGCGTGAGGGACCTGCAAGTCTGGGTAGAATAAAATTGAGCGACTTCTGCTCCGGCGACGCTGGATTTAAGGAGGGTTCGGGCTGACACTATGTGTTGGGAAGCTGTGAGCCAGAGGAAGGGCTGCGTGTGTCTCAGTGTGGGAAGGAAGACTTCTGCTGGCTGTCAGGTGCTTTGACTTTGACCCTATATGAGTTATTGAGTTATTTTCAAAAGCTCCTTCAAACTATTTTGAGAACCAAGGCAGTCGCTTCACAATTGCACTCATGCAGGGAGGCGGCATGAGACCCAAGGAATGAACTCTGGGAAAGGGAGTTATCGACCCCACTGACAGCCTTGGTATCACAGAGGGCTAAAGGATGAGGCAGCGCATGCTTCCAACATGGTATGTTAATAGCAACCAGCACTTGAGTCTCTTTTTCTGCTACACTTACCCAAACAAGCCTCCTCCTGCTGTACAAAAAGCCAGGGTCATACGAGGGTGATGCATCTGCCTGACAGGTCAAGCATATGGGTTTAGGAACGAGTGTTGGAGGGTGATGGCCCTGCAAAAGGTTGCGCGTGGCTCTGGGTTTGCATGAGATGGCTTTCGTGCCTGTGGCCATGGGCACAAAGAGTCGATGCCCAGTTGCCTTTCCACACATATCTCATAGCCTGCCTATAGAAAATCTGTCATCCAGAGTCTCTGAGGATTAGGAACAAACCCACCTAGACGAAGGATTTGTTGACAGCTCAGGAAATTTGTTGCTAATCCTCTGCTATCCTGAGTAACTCTCTCAAGACCAACAGTGCTTTCTGTTAAACCTTCTAGAGCAGTGCTTAGCGCAGCACTTGGGCCTCTTACATCACCCTGATTCAAAAGCTGAAGAATAGCGAGGCGCCTGCCAACTAGCCAAAATAAAAACAGCAGCAGCAACTCCGCTTGCCATTCATTCCCATACATGCCACAGCTATGCGCAGCGTCCTGCAGCTGCTGCTGCCTGCAGTGCTGTCCCCTCTGCAGAGAGCAGCCAGGTGACGGGCGTGATGCTGCTCTGGGCCAGCACATGCATTGGCACCACAGGCAGGACCCCGCTCCGCTGCAGTCTCTGCATTTGCAGCGTCAGGTGAACATAAAATCTGCTGGTAGACTGCTCTCAAGGCTGTAAAAACCCTTGACTTTTTGTTTGCCAGATTCTTACCAGAGAGTCACTCTCATGCTCAGGGGAGGCTCATTCCAGCTTGAAGAGCTGTGGTGCAAGGCAGGAGGGGAGGCTGTCCAGAGTGACTGCTAGCTTGGGAGATGGTCCCAATTCATATGTAATTATTCAGTGGATTATTTAAATGATTTATGAATACAGGAATAAATGAGAGAGAGAGAGAGATACCTATCCTATGTTCACATATTGAGGTACTGAGGTATTCTTGTGAAAGATTTTCCTTCAGTCTTCGAAACTCAATATATGTGACGAACACACACTAATGCTATTAGTTAAAATAAGTAAAAGATTTGTAATTCCTACTCGATATCATTGGATAGCATGGGCAAACACACTGAAATACTCGTTTGTAGAGAACCTAGCATGATAGGCGCTCAAAGTAAATCAAGACTATCTGAATTTGCCATGATAGAAATGTATCAGAACTGTTGTTACAATGGTAGCCTGATTCACAAAGAGCTGAACACCTTGCACCAGAAGAAGGTTACTAATCACAGTAAAGCAGGCAGGAAAAATAATAAGGATCTACTGGATCCTTCTTTCTTACTGATTGGAAAAAGATGTTCTTGTTAGCTGTGAGGATTTCTCTTGCCCCAAGCATCTTTTTAGCTTCCTAGAAATCCTAACAAGAGGGAGTGTATTCATATATGAGGGCAGAGTTAGTTTCAAGTACTCTAATGATGGATTAATTAGCTTCTTCCTGAATCACATGTGATGAATTGTTCCTCTCTTTTAAGTTGCGGCCGAGGTTAACACAAACCAGGGGAAATGGTTGTGCAGAAGCAGCAGTACGTTAAAAAGTGACATGCACTAAGGGTCCTCAGATTGTTAATCCTCAAGTGCGTAATATGATCTTAGTCCATTTGAAGAGGTAAGTACTTTATAGATATTTCATAACTCTCTCTTCCTTCTCAGACATTCACCCTGCTAAATTTTACAGTCCCTCAGCATTTAATGAACTTGGAGGGCAGCAGAGCATTATGAAGAGGATGTTGTTCACATGTTGGACAATATTAGACCAAATAGCCACCAAATGACAACATCAGTCACCTCCTTTTGCGAGGCTTTGACTTATCTTAGTAAGTCTCGTTGCCTTCTGTTTATGGATCCAGGCAAACTGTAAACCTTGGCTGGAACAAAAAAAAGAATGGAAAGCATAGTTGGCATGCAGCATTTGCTGGCCACTGAAACAGTCTGATGATTTTCAAAGGAAAGAAGTCAGCAAAGTTGCACTGAGGTGCTGTAATCCCATTTAAATTCAGTAAGACGGCTCCTAGTGGGGTGTAACTCCCCAGAAAAAATGGCTCAGCACCAATACATCCCCTTTTCCTCAACTCTCCATCCTACTATGAAGTGTTTTAGTGTTGACTTACATGATTTAATCTTACTTCAGCAATTTATTCTTACTTCATGCCTGCAGATGCTCAGGGCCACATTTTTACCTCCCTGTCTTTAAGATCTTGGAAGAAGCAGAGAAAACATGCTGTTTATCTACCCCTCTGTTGGAGACTGCCAAGCAATGACCCGCTAGAACCAGCTGGCTTCATTATGAGCATGAGTTTGCTACAAGGGTTGACACACTCTCCAAAAAAATAAGCCAAAGCTTCTCTCCCTTTCCTGTGGTCTGCAATAGCATCCTTCTCCTCGGGCACCTGGGGCCTCCTGCCCCATGAGGCCTGCCCCACGCTGCGATGTGGGCAAGTGGTTCAGCAGCCCCTGTTGGACTCCAGCCTGTCCTCCCTTCCCATTTCATCAGCATGAGACTCGGACAGGGCTGCTCCTTTCGGAGCGCTGCCCTCCACTTGCTTCGAGGGTCTCTAATTCCCATCTCTGGATGCTGCACAACCCCAAGGAAAGCGGCAGGTGAAATTATCTGTTGCTGCTCCTTTCTCTGGGATACAATGACACCGGTAGTCAGGTAAAATGCCGTCAGTGCGGAATCACTTACAAAAAATTAGATATCAATATTTTGGTAAACTTGCATGCCCGTGAGTTAGTGTTTCTGATCCCTGAACAACCTTACGGGGCCTGAGGTAGATTACAGCCATCCCAGAGTTTCTATCTCTTCCCAATAAGCTGGGAAGGGACAGAAGGATGACATGGAGGTTACTGCTCAACCTCTCACAGTAAGAGACTCTAGCTCTTCCATAATGGATTGAAAAATCATTAGCAAGTTTTAAAACATAGTACTACATATAGCTGTATAGATATATATGTCTGATTTTAAAAGGCGTTTATAAATTTCACCCAGTAATCTCTTTCAAAGATTAGTAAGCGATAGCATTTTTCCTTGGAGAAAGAAATGAGGAAATAGAGACTTTTTGGAAGGTGTGACTTGCCTCTCTGCCTACCTGTTAATGAAGTCAGCACCTGGCTTGGATGTTCTTGCATTCTTGCTGTTTTTCTAAGATAAGCAAATAGATGATAAAACAGTTACGTGATCCACAGACCTCATCTCCAGCCCTGTGTTACTTGGGAGGTAACAACGGAGGTAAAAGCTGAAATAGGCAGTTTGGGTGCCTGGCAAGCCATGCCAGTGCTGCACATGAGCTTGGTTCCTTGTCTGCTTAGGCTGCAGCTCTGCTTGGGCTTTAGGGCAATAGGGGACAACGTCACACACACACACAAGGTTCTCCCTTACCTTGTGCTATGCTCTGCTAATACACCCTGCTAACAGACTCCTTGTGCTCTGTGCTCTCTGCCAATGTGCTAATGTACTGTATTGTGCACAGGGACTAATTTCTACTTTTACATAAATAAATGCCACTTAGGATGGATGAATATACTGACAGGACAGATCTCAGGCATGGGAAGTGATTGAAACTGCTCAAGCACTTGACTTCCTTCTTCCTAAATCCAACATAAACTGACTTATTTTGCATCATCGCCCAATCTTTGTTCCTTAAATCAAATAGTCACCTTTCTTTACATATAAATGCATAGCAGGCTTTGGCAACTCCTGCAGATTCCCCTTGCTGCTTCTACTTTGCTCATCTTTGAAATGTTGGGCTTGGCTTTGGAGAAGGATGACAACTTCTAATTCAGCTTCTCATTCAGCTTCTCATGGGAGCAAATCCCTGGTGAACTGACCTTGTCCCTGAGAGGGAGCTTCCCAAAGGAAGACGTATTCATCTTTAGGGTCCTACTAACTACCATCTAGGGCTCTTTTAACTGTTCTTCTTTGTAGCTGCACAGAAGGTCCTTAAGACCAGAAAAGAGTTAAAGTCACTGCACTGTAAAATGTATCCCTCAGTCGGTACAAACTATATCCCTCGCCAAACTTCAGTGGAGTTGAACAACTCCATTGGCATCAGCTGTGGATGTGGCTGCCCCATCCCTGCTGCAGCCCTGCTGTCCTCATCGGAGCTCCAGCTTACACCTAGGTGCAGCAGTTTGCTATTTAAATAGGCTGTATGAGGAGCAAGGCAGCTTTCAAGTTTGAAACAGAAAAGCAATCTTCAAAGCAGCCCCAAACCTGCTTCGGTTAGGAATGCGAAGGAATGGAATAAAGAGCGTGGGAGGCATGGTATTATTTTGGAAACAGGGAAATCCCAATTTTATTAACATCTCTGAAGAATCCAAATGTTTCTGCACCTGGGGTTTTCCCAGGTGGAATGGGGAAATACATTTTTTCCATTTGATAACTATCTGGATATAGGGCCAAACTGAAAATTTCAGGTAAAACAAAATGCTTCCAGTCCAAAAATGACCTTCATTGACATGAACCTTTACATTTTGCTTTGTCTTTCCTACAGAAGTGCCAAACACATTTCTGAGCTGCATAATACGCTGATAAAAAATATATTGCAATGTTACACAAAAGCATCTTCTGGGGTGTCTGATGAAGACTTAAGGGCTACCTAGAGGCATCCCAGCGTCCTGATGAGGTGCTCAGAGTTTGGCATAGGAATTCTTGTGTTTTGCTGCCCACACTGCACCAACACATAGAGCAGATGCATCTGATTTGCTGCATCAAATTGCAGCTGGTGGCCCATGTGTGGGCCTGCAACATCCAAACACCATCTCTCCCAGGAG
>JAVCKT010028932.1:0-11657 GCA_032273925.1 Rhynchotus rufescens
CTGTAATTAGGAGAATGATGTCCTCAAGTTACAACAACCATTTGAACAACTCTCTGAACACAGGATATTAGACAACTAGCAAATATCTCTCTTTTTCTTCTCTTTCAGAATAATCAGCATCAAAATGCAAGGCTATAGAGGTTGTACATGCCCTGATAAACATACAGACTAATTTTGTAATGTAAAATGTAAGAAATGGTTAGAATAAATGTTATGGAAATTGTCCTTTGTTAAATTATTTGACTATAATTAAAAGATATGCCAACAGCTGATAATTTAGCAGAAAAAAATATTTTCATACTTATCTAATCTGAGTTTCTAAGTACAGACAGACAAACTCATTTTGCCTAGTTTCAAACCCACTTGAACACTATTCAGGAAAGCACTTACGGTAGTACTTTCAAAGCTTGAGATCTTTTCTTTCCCCCACAATGGTATCACTGCTGATATTCCTTCAATGAGAAAGTTCACATGGTTTTGCAAATGAATTTAAGTAGCATCTAACTCTCAGAGCTTTATAAATGTCTGAGCAGGAATACTCTGATTCTCTTTTTCTCATCCCTGAGCCCTTCCCCTCCTTTCCTGGAAGCAGTTGATATACAAGTCATTAGTGAGTTTCCAGTCCAGCTTAGAAGCAAGAAGAGAAGAGTCTAGGCTGCTCTGAGGTATCCTGAAGAATCCATGTCTAATCTCCCCCCAAAATTTTGATAAAACTATTCTGTGTTCAAGTCAGGAGATTTATTGGCATCGTTTTCGTGGTTCAGATAAATTTAAGAATCTTGAAATTGGCAGAATTTTGAAATACAGAGTGGGGAGGAGAAGAACCAGCTTCAATTTGCTAACCTGCATTGCTTTAACTGACTTCAATAGAGCTGATGCAACACTCAGTAAAAAGCCTCTCAAAGCTGTGAAAATACTGACTAGCTCTAATATCCAATGAAGATATGCACTACATGTATGCAGGATCGGGCCTACTCTTTGTACATGCTCTTTTGCAGGCATGAACTGGGAACCACCGTGTTTTTTAGCAGCAAAATAGAGATAAGCTGGGAGGTATTATCTGCTTTTTGCTACAAGGTGGAAGATGGGCAGCAAGATTAATGGCATCAAAGTATGGATTGTTTGGAGTTCACTCCATTATGTAAATCTGAGTAACTTGTATACAGCCTGATTTTGCCGTTTTTTGATCCCTCTTTGAAAATATATAGTAAGAGAATATATCAGTGGAAAGGAGGAAAAGCAAAAATCATTAGTTTCGGTTCATTTGGGTATTATCTAAGATTCTTCTATACTATTTCATCATTGCCATGAGATATATAGCTAGTACAGATATAAATACATTCTCATGATACTGTGAGTTGACAGACAAAAGCAAGCATTGCTTTCTAGTCATTTGTCTTAGTTGAAACAAGACTGAAAATTAGACTAAAGAAGACCAATGAGAAGACAAAGATCTGAAAAACTGTTGCATGACTGCACAGAGAGACCAGATGGCTCTATGAACTGTCTCTCCTTACACATGAGCACATGGATAATGAAGTAATATTCTCACTCATCACCTCTTGGTAATGTCCACTGTGTCATATGGAGTCTGTGACCAAGTATAAAAGATCAAATAGATGCCTTTTGTCAGAATGATGATTAACACACAAGACGTGCTCAGTCCTGTTCCTCCTACACATTGTTTTGGAAATCTATCATGATTTGTCGAAAATGAATTGTCTGCTGATGTTAGCTCCAAGAGATTGGCATATACAGCTTTCTGGGAGAAGAGTTTTGTGTAGCCTTTGTCATCTAGACCAACACTGGAGACTTCTGGGCTGTTTTCTTGTATTATTTTTAATTACTTATTTCTGTTCCTACTGCAGAGTTTTCCCCAGAGTCTAAGGCAGCTGCAGCTCTACCACACTTCACTTCATCTTCTGTTCCTGTGCTTTGATTTCCATAAAAGTAGCAACTTCAAAACTGTTCCAATATAAAATATATACGACCTATGAGAACTGGAATGTATTTTGGCTTTCTTAGTTTTTGGATGGTACATTGCAAGCATTTGTTCTCAACTAAGATATGCCTGAGACAAGAAAAGGGAAACAATCATTGGACTATGAAAGACATGATGAACTATTAAGACAGTACCTAATCTCACAAACATTTCCTCATGAAGGGACTTTGACAGAAGTTTTCTGCCCTATTATTTGAGTTTGTACTGCTACTGTATGTTGTTCCCTCAAGTAACACAGTATCTCCAGGTCTGGTTTCAGATTGCTAACTTCTGCCCCTTTAGTGCTTACCTTGAAAGCACAAGCAGCACTGCTGGCTGTTTCAAAAAGCAGGTAACTGATGGTTGAAGTATATTCTTCATTCAAGAACCTCAAACTTGGAAAATGTTTTAGTGTCTCCAAGTTATCAGATGTCTTACAATCAAACTGTTGGGTTATAAAGATGAAATACTGGTTATTCACTTAATTTACTGTATGTGTGTGAGGAGACACCTCAGATTCCATCCACATGCATTGCATGAGTTTAAATGCAGGACTAGATCCTCCAGGTCCATCTCTGCTTTATCTATTGCAAAAAGCTGATCAGGAGTCTGATGTGACCAGGGAATTTCACAGTCACACTCCTTTCTTCTTCTGGCCCAGTGAATGTCTAGGTGTTCCACTTATAGTAAAGCAGCTTTAACAGAGTATTCCCATGTGCTGGCCTGCTTTATGAGCCGCTGGTTAGCACTGATTTCTACAAATGAAAATATATATGTTCAAATCACTGCAGACAGAAGAAGGATGTGAGATCCCATCTTTCACACACCAAATCGACTCTACTTTGGAACTTACATCCTCTTGTGACTCCAGATATTGGAGTGGATCAATCCTTGAGTCACCAAATCTTCAATATTAATAAGTTTTCACCCTTACTGCTTTATAGCTCCTTGTTCTCCAGCTTGTGTCTTCCCAAACTCTCTTTCTAGGTAATTATGAAACCAATAAAGTATCTCATCACACGCATTCTTCTGCCAAAGAAATTATTGCCTGAACTAAAACCAAAAAACCTCTGATTGAGGGAAAAACATTGAGGGAAAGTGTATGCATAATGCCGAAAATCAGGTTTTCAGCTCAATTTAGCATTCCCTCCAGAGTTTACAGAGACTAGTTGTTTGGGATCTCTGGCACCCATATGAGTTATACGGTTTATTCTTTATGTGTAGAAATGAAGTATGACACAATATTCAACAATGGAGTATTTAAATAATGCAGAACTAAGTGTGCAGCTACCTATGTTTAATTATATATGTTG
Organism: Rhynchotus rufescens; assembly: GCA_032273925.1. Lineage (NCBI taxonomy): Eukaryota > Metazoa > Chordata > Aves > Tinamiformes > Tinamidae > Rhynchotus > Rhynchotus rufescens. Next base: position 3,295 of record JAVCKT010028932.1, read on the forward strand.
CTGCTCAGAAAAAAAGTCAGGATCTGAGCTAGGGTTGCTGCACTGCATATTCCACCACAGAAAAACAGAAAAAGCAATTAAATTGTTCAGCTGCCTATTCCGCCCATCAGCTCTTCCCAGCTTCAGCTACCTCCCTTCCACCACCCACAGCCCACATATTTCTGTCATTTCCCTGAGCAGTCAGCTCCAACAGTGTTTATCGATTGTACATGCGCTATAGGGTGAATGTCACTGGAGTGAGGTTATTTCCTTGCATTAGGTGATGCTCGCTTCTGTTGGCATGTTTGAAGGAAAAGTCAGACAACAACAAGTCAGAATGCTGATGGGTCAGTTTTCTTCTACTGCACAGGGAAGCATAAGTCTTTGGGAAGACAGCAGTGGCAAATGAGGGACTGTAGCACTTCTATTAGTTCTTGTTAAGATGCTTCCAATTTAAGTCTGCATGCATGTGAGAGCTGATGAACTGGATTTCTGGGAACTATAAGGCTGCACCTTGTTTCATAAGGACGGGAGCAGTAGATTGGGAGACCAGAGCATCTTTTAGTGTCCTTACGAGGTCAGGGTCCTGCTCTGATTGAGGACACTGAGGTCCTTCTTCCAGTGTGAGTGTGTCAGAAAAAGAGGACAAATGAGGACAAGCTCATGAGAGACATGGTAACTATGAGCCACTTGTGTGATATCTATTCTTATCCTTGCATGTGTGAGATGTTTGGAGATTGCATGTTGTCCTTGCTTAAAGGCTCTTGTAATATTGGTTAAGGCCGAGATTTTGTTCTTTGATTTTTGCAATTCCCATTTGTATCTGATTGCAAGATTTTCCTCACTGCTTGAATATCATCATCTGCAGGAGTGGAGCAAGCTTTGTCAATGGAAATATTTGGCTGTTCAGAACTAGCTCTGTAGTCTTTCTGAAGGAACTGGAATTAAATTATTCTTTTCTCAGGTAGAAAATTCGTAGAAAAAAAAAGTAGCTGCTGGTCTTCAATGTGAGAACAGAAACAATTTTTACTAGAAGAAAACATGATGATGGGGAAAATTGTCACTGCTTTGAATTCAATCTAAACTAAAGCCGGATACTAGACAGCTCTAAGAACAGAAAAAATACCAGTTAGGTTCTCAGTGGCCATACGTTGATTTTTTAAGCAGAATCCACCACCTCCTGGGACAAATGAGGAGAAGGGAGGATAGCCAGAGTGGTATGAGGCAGGACATCATTTTGTTTAGTCAAAGCTTCCATAGAAGGTCATCAAAGACTACATAGTCCTAATAACTGCATGAAGTACCTCATGATAGCCTACAGTTCTTATAGGGCTCTGGTGAAGCATCTCAGAAGAATTATCTTCTTGAAATCTATTTTTTATTTTTATCTTTTCTTGTTACTTTTCAGTCCTAACAGTTTCCTAAGTCAGTTTAAGAGACAGGTGTGGCCTCTCAATAGAGAGCTGGACAGGGGCAGACACAAGCAGCAGAAGTGAGGATGCCTTAAACCCATCACCAGGGTTGCCAAATGCATAAGGTCAACACTGGTGGAGAAGGTGGCAAGAATGAAACAATCAAAATGTATGTGTAGGAGCAACTCTGTAGGTCGAGAGAGACCCTCACTTTACACAAATGTTAATCCAGCAACTTTCACTAAAACATTCACTGAAAATATGTGTTTGTCATGCTGGCATGTGCTAATGGCTGCAATCAAGTTGTCTCTCATCTGCAGGCAGTTGCTGACCTCATTAAAGCAATTGGGCTTGCTAGCCACATATCACTGGTGTTATACAGAAGAAAAGGTTTCATTATGAAGGAAGATCAGTGAAGACAAGGAAAGCCATCACCTAAAGTATTAGGCTTCAGGGGAAGCCAATCAACTCTATTTCCTCATGGCCCCAAAACTTCCTCACTGCAAATTAAGGTCCATGATGTTGAACAGGTCATGGCTGGGAGTGAAGTGGGAGATGGGAGAAGCTGGGCAAAGAAGTCCTGGAGAGAGAGAGAGAAAGAGAGAAAGAGGGAGAGAGAGAGAGAGAGAGAGAGAAAGATAGATTGTCCTCTGGGCGGAAAGTACTGAGGAGTACTTAGCGAGAAATAGGCTGGAATTTGTGAATGAGTTTTTCTCTATACTTTTTCCTGTGTGTAACTTGTAACTTGTATGTGTAACTTGTAAATAAACTGGATTATGGCAAAGCAAATATTTCTGATATGCTCATTTTTTCTCCCACTTTCTATGAGTGAATGGCAAGGTCACAAATATCTGGTAGCCTCTCAGGCCAAGAGGCAAGAAATAGTGACATAAGGCATAGTTGAACACAGCTTGGGCTATTCCCTATTTCTCCCCTACAGAATGACTAAGGACTCTTTCTCTAATAATGGAATTATCAAAGATTAGCTCATCATATATTTTAATCAGTTTTAATCAGTTTGGTCTTTAAGTGGAAAAATAAATAAAATCAGACAAGATACCTAAGCTTTAAAAATCAATCAGTCACTTCTCATATAGTAAATACCCTCTACCACAATGTCACTGGGATTTTTCACACAGGGATATAATTTTTTTATGCAGCAGGCAGACTGATACAGAAGAACTTTGCAGTGATTACAAACAAGCCCATGAGGATTGCTCTGAGCTGCATTGCCTCCATTGCTTTTATTAATCTGGTGTCATCGGATGTTGTAGGGAAAACGGTAGATACGGCAGTGTGATTTAGTGGCAGGTGAAAGAAGATGTATCACGTTTTCATAGATTTTTATTTTAAAGACATAAATGCCTTTCTGCTTTCTAAGAAAAGAAGTCACTTTCACCCTGATGTCTGATTAATTTCAACAGAGTTTTGCACATAAAGAATACTCTTAAAGAGAAATAGATCCAAGAAACTAGAAAGTCAGTTCGCATTTATGAGCCAGCCTGATTTGCTTGTTGAGCCATCTGGGGTTGAATTAATGAAACAAGGATAGGCTGGATCCAAGCATTAGCTACTAGGAGAGCTCTGACTAAAAAAAAAAAGGGGGTAAACTAGAAATCAGTAGTAGCTCATTCTTATTTTCATTACATGATGGGATCACCAAACTCAAAGTGACTGAGTATTATTACTGTTTGTTACCATTCTTTCTGCTACTAACATCACTGTGGCTATTAGCCCTAGTAAAGAAGCAGGGCTCATTCTGCTAACATAGAAGAAAAGGAGCTGACAATCAAAGAAAATGGGCCATAGATGGAGCTGGACAAAGAGCTGAGGAAGATGTCAATGAGGAATGGATCCATACCAGTCAGAGAGGGAGCACATGGGGCAGGTAGATTGCACAGCACAATTTTATGTACAGCACTCTGCACCGTACTGTGTGCTAGAAGGGAAAATAGGCCCTACAGGTCATTGTAGGACCTCCTGTAGAAGCTGTAGGGCTTGACTTTACACCCACTCCTTGAAAATGCCATGCGTGCCTCAACAGGCATGGATATTTCATAGTATTTGGGGGTTCTTGATTCTTTGTTATTTTCTGAAATAATATGCAGTTTGTCTTTAACTGAGTGTTGCTATCCTCTACTTGCCCTGGCTTCAGAAAACAAAAGCTAAAACGATTTTTCGGCTGTTCCATATTTGGAACAAGGAGACTGGAAAAGGAAGAACAATAGTTTGTGTGTGCATGACTGGGTATGTGTGTGTGTGCATGCATGTACAAACACGTGGGTGTGTGTTCATATATGCACATGTATGGCTGTGCACTGCCTGTTAGTCACGACATGAAGAAATTGGAGTGTGGAATTAGAGAGACAGGTTGATGTGCTGGGGAAGATCAATGAATATGAGAGGTTCACCGATGACAGATGGCTGGTTTCATACTCCGAAGGAGTGACAGAGGAGGAGGAGAACCAGCTGTGAGCGAGTTGCAGGATGAGTGCATTGGAAGCACAGCCTTGCGCAGGAGAAGCTGCACTCTTCCAGCAGGAACAGGAGGATATAAAGGACAGAGGCTGGATAACTGAGAAGAGGTAGTAAAGGAGGGAAGAAGTATAATAAAGAGAGGGGAGTTGTGCCAGTGCCCGCTACATTTCCCAGAGTTTTAACGATTCAGAAGACAGGATCTCACAAAACGATGAAATGAGCATGGGGAAATCTGCAATGAAATTAGATCAGAGAAGTGTTGATAGCAGAGTTGATGTTGCAGATAGTCACTGCTGTTTAAAACTCCAAATCCTTCCACAAATGCACACAAGTCAAATGCTTCCAACAGAAGGGGCTCAGGATTTTTAGTCAGTGGTCTATGGCAGATAAAATAGCTTTAAAAAGACCCTAGCATAATTGATGGTGGTTGGATAAGTGGAAGAGAGGAAAGGCATGCAGGAATTATAAAAAGAAAGTCTTACATCCTTTAGCTAGCCAGTGGAAGCAGAAAGCTGCATAATGGTGTTTTCTAGCATATAAGTGGTTATTTTTTTCCACAGAGATGAATAGATCTGGTGGGGGGTGGTGGTGGGAGGGGTAGGTAGATGTGAGAGGTTTGGGGAATCATAAACAACAAAATAGGAAAAACAGGATGGCAGAGCAGACATGGCGTGTATTATTCCCAACCCTATGGGAGCAAACAGATTGTCCACTAATAGGCAAATGATCTAGCCATTTTTTTAGATTAGTGGTGTGGGAGGAGAAGAATTTAAAGGAGGGATTGCATGGATCTCACTGTAATGTATCCGCTGGTTATCATTGCAGGAGATAATGAGAATGTAAAGCAAAGGTGGGAGGAGAAAATATCTCCTATACAAATGCTGTGAGCATATTAATCAGGTCATGAACTGGAATCCCACATTTCCAAGGCTACATGTGATATTCCTGGAATGTCTGAGCTGAAAGGACTAAATATGGAGTAGAGGGATGCAAAGCTCATTAAAAGGACCTCTGTCCCCAGGCTGTTCATTGGTCATAGTGGAGAGAGCCATGTATATCCACACCTGGAGCAGGAAACACCACAAAGGTTTTGCCTTTCAGAGCAGAGGCAGTTTGGACAGAAGCTAAGTAAGGACAACAATCGTACTGATGTTATTCCTGGATGTTGCTACAGACCCCTAGGGTAGGCAGAGAAAGTAGATTGGGAAATGTTTTTACAGATAAGAGAAGTCTGTAACATAGCTAGAACATTGATCATGAGGGATTTTAATTACTCAGCTATTGATTGGAACAGCCACTATGTAAAAGTGAAGCAGAGGAATGGGTTTCCAGAAATAACGCAAGATTGTCATCTCAGCCGGCTTGCTGAACAGCCAGGGCTGCATAGTCTGAGGCTATTCAGGCCCTAATTCTAGGAAACATGCCAAGTCTGATCAATTAAATTGAAGTTGGGTAGTAGTTAGGATCCAGTGACACCATCTATCATTAGAAAGAAAATGCTCAAGAGGAGGTAACAAAAATGCTCCTGACACAAGAAGAAAGGAGTTAAACAAGTGAAAGTTATCCTAATGAAATTTGACGGACTACTGTAATGTGTTGGAAACATGACAGGGAATATTTCTTGATAGAAGCCATAGAAGAGGAAGGGAAGGGAAAGGAAGGGAATGGAGCAGTAATTGAAATTCATCCTTGTTCAGCCTAGGGAGGGAATACAGTAGCAGAGGCTAATAGCTGCAGTGATCCTTGGCTAATGGAGAGCTCAGTAGGGTTCATGAACACCTGTGTATTTTAGAGTAGCCTTAACGCTGTCCCAAACTGCTACAACACCTTGATAGCCTGTCCTCATCAGAGATATCAAACGATGCTCCAGAGCTTCTGAAAACACATCCTTCTTTTTCTTACAGCACAAGTAATCTGAAGATATAATTGTCTTCATAGCACAATTAGAAACACAAGAAAAAATCCTAACTCTGGTCCTCCAAAGAGGATTTAACTGGGATAAGAAATAGCGGCAGCTAAGAATGAGATAAATTCTTCGTTCTCTTTCAGCATCAGAAGATAAGGAAAAAAATAGTAAGTGGTAAAACCTTCTGACTCTCACAGGTGATAAGATTGGTCTGCACAAACAAAATCCTACTGACATTAGAGGTCCTTAACACATCTGTGTGTGTAATGAAGTCAAAGATTGTTTCTCAATTTCTCAAGAAATATTCACATAACAGAACTGGAATGTATAGGGTGGAAAATCTGTTCACACATAACCAGTATTAGCTTGACACTGAGCAGCTGCCCTTTTCTATGGGTATCAAAAGATACATCAATGTATAATATTGTTATAATGGAGTTATATTTAGGATAATCCCTCACGCTTTGGAATATGCATTTAGTTCTCATTAGCCCTCAGCAACACGTATGGTTGCAAAGACTAGCATTTGCAGATTTGGACTGAAATGCTATGAAAATAGACTTTATTCTGATAGTAGAAACACTAATTCCAATACAATACTAATAGAGACAGAAAACAATGAATATCATCATGTAATTCCACATGTATATCTCTATGCTTCTGTATCTCTACATGCCAAATCCTTTCTAGTAAGTCTACTTATATGACAAAATAGGAATTATGGTAGGAACCAAAATTAGGGATATAATGAAGAGGCCAACACATATTAAAAAAAAACAAAAAACAAAAACCAGTTGAAGTACAGGTGCTAGATTAGATTTCATTGCATTATACCTAGAAAATAGGCCAGAGGTAACTCCCACAGAATAGGGAAACCTAGCCTACAGGTTTCAGCATGGAAACCTGTAGTCACATATCTTCATTCTTTATTTTAATTTCTTTTGCTCCTGGAAAGCTAATTTTCTGTGGGTTAAGGACTCTGAGCCAGTGGTCAGCTAGAATTCAAATGCAAGTTATATTCAGTATTAACTGAATTATAAAGTCTTTCAGAAAGACACAAAGATGAAGAGACCTGTGATTTAACTCCAAAAAGGAAACAAGTGAAAAAGGTCATTTTTCCTCCAAAAACCAAAGATTAATGAACAAATGCATAACAAATATGTGAGAAGAGTTGTGTGCGAGATACTAACATAAGAGTTTCTGGGCACAATTACAAAATGAGACAGCAAAACACTGACAAAACAAGAACAGTTAAAATATGAAATAAGATTTCACCGGAGGTTAACATAAATAAGAAAGTTTTCAAGTGTGTAAGGAACAACAGGTCAGTGAAGGAGATGTGGTGAACTTGATTTATTGACAACACAGATGGGCATAGCTAGAAACATTAATGGATGCATTGCCTCAATGTGCTCATGTAAGGCTAGGAAGCAGGTAAAGATGGAGACAACCATCTCCTGGAAGGGTTGTGATGATGAGTGCAAGGCAGAAAATAGGTTAGTGAAGGAAGAGGCTGCCAATACAGTGGGATACTATAGAAAGGGAGTAGGGGAAGTGTCAAGTCAAGTTCAAAGTCAGGAAAGGATAAGATGACATGTGGTGAAGGAAATAGAGCTCTTACAAGAAGTCTTAGGCTGCATCCTCAAAGATAAAGGTAGAAAAACTCCATGTTTGAGGGTAAGTTTTTTTCCCTTTCTGAAAGAAATATGCTTATGCCGTTTGGAAGTTAGCCTTGTGAATGGTCCTCAAAATCAAGTGGTTAAGTCAGAAATAAGCAAGACTTTCACTGTCACTCATTGTTCCCTAAGGATTTTATTTCTATTTCAGCTACCAAAGCTCTGTTTTGTTTCGTCTGACACTCTTCAGTGCTCTCTGGTTCTTGCAGCCGTGGGCGATGTTAACTGCACTGTTATCGCTGGCACGGCTCAGCCTCCAGGATCAAGAGAGATGATCTACCCCATCTTGCCACCTCAAGCCTTCTGCTGGACTCTTGCAAATACAAAGTGGGGAAACACCACAAGCAAAAAAGAAAAATGTGTGCATGTACAGAACTGGCAAGGGCTACCAACCTCCCACATACCTGGGGGAGACATTTCACATGGACGTGAAGAAAGGAAGGGGTTAGAAAGCTCCAGACAGATAGTCTCCTCAAGGAATAAGAGATACTGTTTAGAAAAGCATATAAAGGATGTGGATTAAGTTGTTGTCTTTTACGCTCGGAAAGACAGTGCTGTGCAGCTGTGGGAATAGAACAGAAGGAGAGAGAAGGAAGACTGAAGAATCATAGGATAAGAACAGAAAAAAAATTAAAACAACTCAATGTGCTGAAAACAATCAAAGGGATCATGGAGCTTTGCTCTTAAGGTTTGTAAGCAAAGACTTTGAGTTATATCAAAATTAAATTCTTTTTTAGAATGATAGGGCTTTGTCTTCTTTGCTAATTTCATTCTTTCTATCACTGGTTCTTTCTACCCCTTTTTCTGTTTCATACAGGATTGGTTCCTGACTGACCTGTTGACTGTATGTTTCCTATGGTTTTCTTTTTTTTTTTTCTTTTTTCTTTTTTTTTTTTTTTTAATTTTTTATAC